>JAOXNR010053551.1:0-14036 GCA_028571225.1 Parsonsia alboflavescens | reverse complement strand
ATATACAAGATATTCTTCTATAAGATAATCATAATATTAAATATGAGAATATCCAAAATAGATAAATACAACTACAGGATTATCAGTTGAGAAATATATCTTTAAGAGTCTTAATCCAACTTAACCACTAAATAGGTATTATCTAATTCAAAAATCGAATTTTTATTCAGCCCAATAAAAGCACAAATACCGAATTAATAGCCAATATAATTATCTAACAATTTGCGGTATAATTTGGAACATAAGACGATTAGCAAGTTCGACATCTTCACAAAAACTGAACAGACTTGTTAGAAATTTGAGGTTATCTTTTCGGTGATCTTGGAATAGATGGTTACTTCTGATTAGATAATGCAATTCTCTCGGCAATTAAAATTCGATCATTGTTTTTCTAATTCAAATGGTGAAATTTGGATTTTCTGGAATAATTTTATGCATTTGGAAATATTGGATGATGATGAACAAATTATAACACGGAGAGTTTCTTACTTGAATCAATTATGTTATCTTTCTTGTGTCTATGCTAAGTACACTCATGTTGGGGATAGGAGATCTTGGATAAAATTGTTGAAATTTTCAAAATAATTTATAGATCCTTGGATTGTAGGGGGTTGTTTTCAAGGTGGTTCGTTTGCAAGACTAATGTCAGGGTGTTAATCCGGCTATTCAACCCATGATAGAATTTAATGATGCTTTGGAGGCTGCTGGTCTTTTAGATTTACCTTTTCAACGTACACAATTTACCTAGTATAGACATAATTTTCCACCTATTTGGAAAAGATTTTATCAGGTGGTGGTAATTTATTCCTTGTTAAGTGCACTTGGGCAAGATTCAATTGAACATTTGAATAGATCAACTTCTGATCATTATCCAATTTTCATTACTGTTTCTTCCTCACAAGGGACATATTTGAAACTCTTTAGATTCCAAAATATGTGGTGGTTGCTGAATAAAGCGTTCAAAGAGGTAATAAAGCAAAATTGGTGTGAACAGGTGCATCAGATTTTGGAGGGAAAATTGACGAGGCTCCGAAATTCATTTAGACAGTGGAATAAAGAGGTACTTGGGAACAATACAGACAATGTTTGTAAAGCTGAAGATAATTTCAAAGACGCAGAGATGATATATTGTCATGATTCATTGAAAGAAAATAGGATTTTGATGAATGAGGAATGAGGCAAGGGGGAAAATATCTTTTCAATTGAGATGTGAACACTTTTTTTTTGAGGCAAAAATCCCAGATTAAATGGTTGTAGGTGGGGATGGTATTGACTGTTTTTGAGGTAAATTTTACACTGCTTGCTAGGATATTATTAGTTTCTGATGTCTTGTTCTTCCTATAATACCTGCAAAATTTAGGGTCCTAATTGTTCCATTTGAATTCAAGTGGAAACTTCGGTGATATTTTATAAATTCGAAAGGACTTCTCAATAAATTTAAACTCTTTAACCGTTATATATAAGATTAAATTTTAGATATTTGGTATTTGACAATTCCTCATTCACGCTTTGCTCATTCTGAACCCAAGCTGCCATTCACAAGACAAGAGAGTTGAGGATTTGTTGAATCTAAAATTGGAGATCAAAATTTTTAAGGTTTGTCTAATTCCTAATCTTTTAGAAGTATGCTTCGAATAAGTGTTCGTTTTTGAATTTTAGATTTGAATACTAGGATTTGGGGGTTTTATGATTTATTCACTTATTCATATATTTATTTTCTGGATATTAAATTTTGTAAGTTTATTAAGGAAAAGATTCTGTGAGTTCTGCCATTGATCTCTGCATTGTTTAACTATAAAAGCAAAAAAAAAAAAAAAAAGCCAAAACAAAATCTAACGAAAATAAACGGTAATTGTAAAGTTGAAACTTTTAAGTCACCGGAGAAAACAAAGTACTTTCGCATTCAAATTCATGATTTTTCTCTCTATTATTATTATTATTATATATTTTAATTTGTTATATTAAATTTATGATAATTTTAATATTAAATTATAGTATGTTAAATGTAGGGAATTTTGATATAATAATTATTATTTATCATTTATTTTAACTTTGATTTAGAGTTTTTCTCAGGGAGTTTACTTAAAGGGGTAGAGTTTGATTAAGATTTATAAAGTTTGAATTAAGTTGAGATTTTATTTTGTTAAGTTTTGATTGTCTTGGAATTCAGAGATTTGAGGTAAGTGATTCCAATCCTTTCTCGATTTTTATAAAATTTGTTTCTTTACATATTCACTTATAAATGTTTTTGGATTATTATATAAAGGTATTATTTTTGAAATATTACTTATTTATTTGCATGGATATGCATTATGTATGAGTGCATGTAACTCATGCATAATGTACGGCACTTATGATTCTTGCATATGTACGGCACTTATGATTCTTGCATTGAAAATTTTGAGCCTATACATGCATGTAACTCAAGTAAGCATATTTATGAAAGTTTTTATGTATTTATGCAAGCTTATAAAAAGGATTTTTCTTCGTTTGATAATTTTGTGATTACTCTTAATTTGATTTAAAGGATAATGCATGGGATTGAGTGAATGCATGTTTTAAAGTTTTATATAAATATAATTCTTTTTTTATTGAGGTGGGAATGGAACTACTTATTGTGCCTGTATATGTTTACATCACCTTTTTTCTCTTTTCTCTTCTTTTGTAGGTTATTTAATATGTTTCGATTGGATTAAAGAGGTAATTGAAGATTTATAGTTAATTTAGTTGTAAGTTATTATTCGAATTATATTTAGCTCTTGGAGACTTATGTAAATGTTAATTTTTTATTTGAGGATTACTCCATTGAAGATACGATTTTTATTTTTTGTTGATGTTTAAATTAAGAACCATGTAGTTTTGCATGTTGGATTAGCCTTATACACGGGCACGTTATGCTTGTGTGATGCTTGTGTGACGGGGTGTGACATCAGGATTTTTGGGCAGGTATTTTCATGCCTCAGTCTTTCACGACTACTGAAATTATTCTTCTTCACGAAAAGGACAATACGGAGACTTTTAATGAATTTTGCCCAATTAGTTTGGGTAACTTAACTTCTAAAATCATTGGTAAGGTCATATCTATTCATTTAGCTCCATTGCTGCCAAATTTGATTTTTGCTTGTCAAGGTGCATTTGTGAAGGGGCCGGAATATCTTTGATAATATCCTTTTGGAATCGGAAATGGTTAATTCCATTAATCCTAAATGTAGGAGGGGTAATGTTATTCTCAAATTGAACATGTTAAAGGCTTTCAATAGAGTCTCTTGGGATTTTCTTTTATCCATGCTTGAGAAGTATGGTTTTAGTGCTCATTTCCGTAATCTTATTTGGAATTGTTTAGCTTACAACAAATCTACAGTTGCAATAAATGGTAAAGTATGTGGATTGTTTTGGTTCTAGCAGAAGTGTTAGACAGGGAGACCCTCTTTCTCCCTCTCTATTTATTATTGTTGCAGATATGCTTTCTCAATGTCTTGATGATATATTATCTAAGGATAGATTGGAGGAATTTGTCACAAAACGAAGACAATGGGCTATTTCCCATCTTAGTTTTACAAACTATACAGTCTTTTTTACCGGTGCCAGTAAATCTAGTATGAAGAAAATGATGGATTTTCTATACTTTAATGCAAAATGTATCGAGTCAAAAAATAAATGAGCACAAAATTCTTTCTATGTTTCCAAGCGTGCTTCTTTAAGAGCTAAAAGAATAGTGGAAGATATTACTGCTTTTGCACACACGGAATTGCCAGTGATGTATTTGGGTTGTCCTATCCTCTCGGGACGTACTAAGAATATCTATTTTTGGCCTCAGGTTCAAAAAACACTTCAAGCATTGAAGGGTGGCAAACAAAGATGCCTTCAATTTTAGGAAGACTGGTGCTTATACAGTTTGTTCTGAATTCTATGGCCTCCTATATTCTTGCAAGCACAAATCCTGCTTTGCAAATCCGAAAGCTTATTGAATGTCATATCCCAAATTTATTCTGGGGTGTTTCTTCTTCTGGAAGAAACCTTCAATGGTGTTCCTGGTGTGACATATGCAAGCATTAGAATCTAGGTGGCCTGAATATTACAATACTTGATTCATTGGTTGATGCTTTTAGTTACAGATTGTGGTTAAATTTCAAAAATGGGACTTCATTGTGAGCACGTTGGATGCAACATAAGTATCAATTTATGCAAGTCCAACGACTATTAATTAGTGGGTCTCCGAGGTTGTGTGAAATTTCTACCACTGTTGATTCATATATGGGTGTTTTAGCCTAGCTAGGAGATTTCTATTTTTGGTATGAAGATTGGAACATGAAAGGGAAGTTTGCGACACAATGCGGGTATCTAATTCATTTCTTAATTTAAGGGATGTCTGATTTGGGGATTCTGGATGGACCATGAACGTTTTGTCTAATCTACTTCCTTGGCATATTGCAGATAAAAATGTAGCAATTGATCCTCATCATCTATCTGGAAATGACAAATTTATATGGAAGCCAAGTTCTACAGGTGAATTTAAAATTTCTTCTACCATTAAGATGCTAAATGAGAACAATATTTCTGCACAGTTGCATTTGTGAAAATTTATAAAGGGAGTGCCGCCTACTTTGAATATATTTATTCATCTGGAGATTTTTTTTTAATGACTTCTTAGCTTTGGATAGTGAATTAAAATGAGGGGCTTCATTTTAGCTTATCGGTGCCATTATGAGCAAAATGTGGCAACTTTTGAACATTTATTTGGTTCGTGTTCAATTGCAAGGGACATCTGGTTTTTATTTTCATTTTTGTTCGGCAATTTGTTATTCGGGCTTCAACCAAAAAAAATATGGGAGAGCTAGAAATTTCCTCAATGGAAATTGGACTTGGAAATGCTGTAGTGCCAATGGTGAGAAGTCGAGAACTATTGAAGTCTAGGTGCAGTTTTGTCCATAAGAGGAAACTTGCTCGTGTGCTTAGTATCAAGTCCTAGATTTGGTATCAATTGATGTTGTTGTCGGAAGTAATTTGTCAGAGGATTTTGGGGCTTTGTTTTTGAAAAAAAGAGTGTTTCTATTGTAAACTAGAAACAATCATGGTTCGAAGGGAAGTTAATATTGAATATAGATAGAGCATCTAAATCAAATCCTGGTATGCTTCAACTGGAGGAATTCTGAGGACAAGTTCTGATGAGTTTACGGAGGCTTATCGCAACTGCATTAGTTTTGTTTCAAATAATATGGCAGAATTGATGGCTACAGTAGAGGATTTACAATGGTATCTTGCAAGTGGGCTGGTCTTGGGTCATTCTTCAAACGGATTTGAGAACACCTAAAGACATGGTTCATAACAGGCAATCTACAAATTGGTCTCTTCATCAGTGATTCAACAAATTATTGAAGCTTCTGGATCAAGGTGATTTTTACTTCATTCATATTTTTAGGGAAGGTAATGAGCATGTGGATTCTTTAGCCAACTTTGCTTTTGATGAACAAATTTCTTGCACTTTTGATTCTTATTTTGATCTCTCTCCTAGAACTAGGTGTTTATGTCATTTATATTTTTTAGACTTTCCTTCTGTAATAATTTCTTAATGTTTGCATCTCATATAGATATTAGTGCATCATTTTGTAAGAAGTGGATTTGTTTAGACGTTCGCTTAGGATAAGGCTAATTGTGACCACCTCGAATTGTTTTATTATGATTTATTTCAATAAACAGGTATACCAAAGTAGCAAAAAGGATGAAGAGAAATCTATTTTTCTCATTATGAAATAAACTTTACAAATATGGTGTGTAAATATACATACAGAAAAGAAAGAAAAATAAAATAAAATTTATCTAACCCTTTCTACAAGAAATTACATTTGATTGGCTATCTAAGGTACACATGGATTGTCAAACTGGCATTGTTCTGACTTGGCATCTTTCACGCAAGGTAGGATGTCATCTTGATCAACTTGGTAGGCTTGTTGTTCTAACTGATCAAATTGTGGTCAATCAAGCTGCTTATGATCTTCAATTTTAACACCACCTTCAAGCTAGCAATTCCATATAAGTTCTGGGCAACGGTTTGGCGAAAATGTCAGCCATTTGAAATTTGGTTGCTATAGGTAATGGCTTGATAATTCCCAATTAATATTTCTCACTTATGAAATGGCCATCAATTTGAATGTCTTGTTCTTTCATGGAACATGGGATTTTCAACTATCCTTATTGTTGCATCATTGTTATAGAACAAAGGCATAGCTTTTGAATGGGATTGTTCAAGGACAAGATGTACAGCAACCATTGAACCTCCGCAACATTAACTACCATTGCTCTGTATTATTCTGCCTCGACTGAGCTTCTAGAGATTGTACTTTGCTTCTTTGATGTCCAAGCAACAAGCCCTCCCCCTAATAAAATGCATTGGAATGTAACCGAACATCTAGTGAGGTCACATCTTCCTCAATCTGCATCTGTATAAGTCTGCAAACTTAAAGTATTTTTCGCTGAAAAGAAGAGTCCCAGGCCAGGTGATCCTTAAAGATACCTCTACAACTATTCTTTCAAGTGAGCCTCAGTTGGTGTATCCAAAAGTTTTTTCGACTGTTGTACCACATAACTGATGTCAGGTAAGTGTTCGATTAAATAGAATAACTTTTCACATCTTTCAGTATGGAGCTTCCTCTTTACTTAACCTAATTGCAGCTTCCATAGGTACAAATGCTGGCTTGCAATTCTCAGACCCAAAATAATGTAGTAAATCTAATGTTATGTGATCTTGAGTTAATGTTTGTCAATTCATGGCCCAACTCTCAATTATATCAAATTGAAAAAGTTCACAAGACTCCTTAAGTGATTCCAGCTTAAATTAGATTGACCTTTTTTATGTTAATGCAACAATTAACCAACCTAATTAAATTGGAACACTAATCAACACCTAAGTGAAAGTTGAAGAAAAGCCCTTTCGAAGTCTCTCAAGAATCCTAGAAAAGTTCATGATAAACTCTCACAAAAAATTAAGTTTGATCTTGGAAATTGATTCTCTCAATTTAAAAGTTGTTTGTAAAAGATATGATAATTCAAATGCAAAATGAAGTCCTATTTATAGTTCAAGACTCAATTAACCTAATAAAGTTGTGGATAGGGCTTAAAATACATAAAAGCCCTTAAAAGATATCAAAATTCCAAAAAAGAAAAAAAAACATATAAGAGCGCATTTAAGGAATGATAGGAACAGGGGCTAACCAGCTAAAGTTGCTACGCTGGGCTTCCTTAGTATCTCCACTCTGAAAGCTATTATGTGGTGTGAAGTTTTTAGAGTCACCGGTGCCACCACTGATGCCTGCCGATGAAGCAGTCGAGGTCAAAACTTTCATGTTTTGATCCTTTTTGCTTCCTCTTTGCTTGTCTTCCTTTGACGCTTCTTCAAGATGTTTTCCAAGGTTCTCTTGGACATATTCTTCACTTGCAAATGCCTCTTCATTTCATTAAAGTCTTGAACCTTGATGGATATAATACTTCCTTGAACCATCCTCATCTTCAATTGAAGTCCTATCAAGGATTGCATCAAAATCAAGTAGATCTTATTTTCTTTGAACAAATAACGTCAAAGTTTGTCTCAACTTTGTAGCTCTTGATCTTTAATGGGTTCGGTAGGTATCTTTGTAGTAAGATCACCATGAACAATGTGTATTTCTTTGATTAACATTGATGCCATCAGAATTTCATCCTACTTCTAATCCCAGAAAGTATCTCAAGGAACTTAAATCTTTGATTTTGAATTGCTCATGCAGAAACTTCTTCAGAGTTCTTATCTCATTCAAATCATCAATTGCAACAATGAAATCATCTACATAGACTAGTACAATTTTGAATTTCTCTGATTTTCCACAAACAAAGGCTATAATCATTATTGGATTGATTAAATTCCTAACTCAAAAAAGCAAGTGTCAGTTTTGAATTCCACTGTCAGCTAGCTTGTTTGAGTCCATCGAGAGATTTCTTAACCTGCAAACCTTGGTGGAGTCATGACTTCTGTACCCTTGGGGAAGTTCCATATACACCTTTTCATCTAAATCAGGATGGAAGAAAGTATTGTTGATATCCAATTGATGAAGGAACTAATTCTTAGAAGCTGTAAGTAAAAGCAATATCCAAATTGTAGCCATTTTTTCAACTAGGGAAAAAGTTTCCCAATAGTCTATCCTTGCCTATTGTGTCTACCCCTTTGCAACAAGTCTAGCCTTTTATCTTTCCATACTCCTATCCAAATGGAACTTTATCTTCAATACCGATTTGCAACCAATTGCAAACTTATCTAGAGGCAAAGATACCACCTCCCAGGTGTTGTTATTCTCCAAGGCCTTTATTTCACTTAATTTTCATAGATCAACCCATCTATCATCTTTGTGCAGCCTCCTCATAAGCTTCAAGTTCAAATTGTTGACTCAAGCTATAAGATTTAAGACTTGAGCATAATAAATCATATGAAATGCAATTTATCAATGACTGTGGAGATGGATATTCAGTATCTGAAGTGAGTTGTGCCTAAAATGGCAAGGAATGAACATAATCAGACAAGTATTTTGTCAATTTTTGTACACATGTAGACCTTTTAGGCACATGAAAAGTTCATTCAGAATTCTGAATAGGAAGATTAATAAATTAGTTGAAGAAATAGGTGGTGAAGCATAGGATGAAGATATGCTTAGTGTGGAATGAACTGGAGTATCAAAGAAGGATGTGATATTAGGTTGGTCAAAAGGATAAGGTAGAACAGTAGATGGTATAGTAAGTTATGAAATAAGATCATGATGATGGAAAAGAAAATGTTCTCATAAAAAATGCAATCACCAGAGACAAAAGAGAGACTTAGATTTCAAATCCAGTCAAATAAAAAATTTAGACTGTGAAGAAATTCCTATGTAGATAGAAGGACTAACTCTAGGAGAAAATTTATCTTTATTAGAAGCCAGATTGCAAACATAATCTATGCATCCAAACACCTAAAAGAGTTCTAGATTAGGATGGTTTTGAAAAAGAACCTGAAAAGGAGTCATTCCATCTAGAAGAAGAGTTGATGTCATGTTGATAATTTTGGCAGCATGATTGATGTAGTAACCCCAATAAGACATTAGAAGATTGGTTTGAGACATAATGATCTTGCAACATTAAGAAGATGTTGAAGATTTCTCTCAACCACACTGTTTTCCTGTGGTTTGTAAGGGCAAGAAATTTGGTGCATAACACCTTTAGAAATGTAAAAATCTATCATAGAAAACTCAAGAGCATTGTCTGTTCTAAGAGTTTTGATCTTGGTTCCATATGGAGTTTCTATGAATGTAAAGAAATTCTAAATATGAGCACGAGTTTCAGACTTGTTTCTCGCTAAGTAAATCCAAACAAAACGATTGTGATCATCAACCACATGAGATAATACAATTAACCAATTGGTAGGAAATTGAAAAGGTCCCCAAACATCCTTATGAACAAGATCAAAACACTTATTAGCACTAAAAAAAAGGTCTAGGAAACAAACTCCTTTTCTATATGGCTAGATGGCAAATACTACAAAAATATCTTTAGGGACAATAACATCGTTGTTAAGGCTATGACATAAAGATAAGACTTCAACAGATGGATATCAAGCCTGAAATGCCATAACATGGAATCATTTCATCGAAGGTGTGGAAGATGCATTTGGAGTACTAAGAGAAGCACGAAAGGAACCTGTGGTAGACTAAGATGATGATAGAGGCGATTAGCTCTCTTAACTAATCCAATCCTCCTCAAATTTAACAAGTCCTAAATGACACATTTAGAGTGATCAAAAGTAATTAAGAAAGTCTTATCAAAAGTCCACTTGCTTTAGGAGATCAGATTAAAAGTGAACGAAGGAATGTGGAAAAAATCATGTAATTGAATATGAGAGTTTAACCAAATTTCAACCTTATATTAAAAACTAACTTTGGTACCATTAGGAAGCTGGATAAAATAATGAGAAATAGGAGTCAAAAAAGTAAACATAGATGAATTACAACAAATATGATACGTTGCACCCGAATCTAGAATCCACAATGTGTAAAAGGAGTCATTACCTGAATGCTTGATCGATTCAATTGTATGTATTATTAAAGCTATACCAGTGTGTGATGTTGTAATTGATCATATCTCAATCATGTTGATAAGCTGCAATTCCTTCATCCTCATGTATCCCTGTGTTCTCAACAAAAAAATTACCAGACTCTTTTCCTCCATCAGATAGTCCCATACCAAATTGCACTTGATTTATAATAGATTCTTCTTGTGATTTGTTACTTTTGAACTGGTATCCATTAGGTTATCCATATATTTTATAACATTTTTCAATGCTATGAACTGGTATACACTATGATATCCATGTTTTTTATAACATTTTTCAATTTTATGACCATTAAAACCACAAAGTGTGATTCGGGTTGTTTATTACTCCCTGAGTTATATCCACCCTTCTTCCCTTTATTTTGATCAAAACTAACTTGAGATGAATTTTGGAATGATCAATTTGCCAAAATTTGCTATCTCGTATCTCTTTACCTTTTTTTTTTTTTTTTGTGTTTAAAGCCATACTAAATACCTTTCCCAAGGTGGGAAAAGGAGTCATACACAACACTTGATTCTTCATGTTTGAAAAACTATCATGTAATCCCTTCATAAATCTTATAACACAATCAAAATCATTGTTCTATTCAATCTTCTTTAGTAATCCACACGTACACTGTGGATTTGACTCACAATTAAGCAATGGTCTTACCTACAGCATCACTTCCCATAAAACCTTTATAGACTGGTGTAGTAATCAATGACACTTAACTCACCTTGCTTCAAATTACAGATCTCAACTAGTAGATCTGAATATCGAAAGGTTGTTCCTCCATAATACCTCTACTCAAGATCATCCCAAGCTTCTTTGAAGCATTCCATATATATGGTGCTCTGTCCAATAGTTTCACTATCCAAATTTAAAATCCAGGAGAAGACCACATTATCATATTGATCCCATAATTCTGCTTTAGGATCTGTATTCTTTGGTCTAGGTAGAGTTTATAAGCACAAGTTAAGCCTTCTTTCTCGTTATCAACACCATCTCCTCATATAATTAGCACCATTCAGTAGGTGTTGAACCAAAACTTGTTAACCATCTTCACTGGGATGCAAATAAAATGGACATGCGAAATCAGCAACACTTGTGTTGGAAGCGAGTACTATCTTTTCCTCTAACTCATTGTTCAAGCATAATGCCTGCACCTACTAATATGGCCATCATAGTTCACCTGTAATTGGGGAATGCTGGAAGGAACAATAGACTCTTTAGGAATTCAAAAAGATTTCGTGAGATAGGTCGAAAGACTTAGAATACCATTGAAAAGGAAACACTCATGATATTATTGATAGGAAAGTATTTACGGTAGACAATTTACAAGAGATTTCAGTAGACACTCTACAAGAGACTTGTTTATAAACTTGAACTAATTCTAAGACTCTCACCAAACTCTTCTTGACTTACAAGAGGACTTTCGGTTCACTTTATAGAGGAGTGACCAATCATTCTTCCTTGCAAAGCAAGACACAACTTGCAAACTTACAACCGAAATCACATGAAGGTACAAAACAAACGAAAAAATTGTCGTTTTGTAAGGGAGAAGAATTTGGGATTTTAGATTCCAAAAGATGGCAAGAAGAGAGTCGAGAGAGCTTCGTTTCAACCATGGACAACTCTCCTAGTTCTAGTTCCCAGCTCATAAATATTTCTAGTTCCTTATCTTTACCAAAGCGTTCTTTACATTCTGCAAATTTAGGTAGTCTTGTAGAGTTTACTACTATTCCAAAGATGGTCTCAGTTGAGGAAGCAGTCCCTCCTCTGATGAGCCCATATAATATATACAAAAAGAGAGGATCATTTCCTCCAAGCATCAAGTCGATTAGATAACTGCTCAAATCAACCAACTCCAAGGACAAAGGAGTATATTCAGTCCTCTAAGCTGGACCAGTGTGCCATTCCGTTCTCCACCAAGGAACAGCATATTACCCTTAATATACTACCGGAGATGGTGGCATAATGGAGAACCGAAGGGTATACACACATTCATATTGGTAGAGGTAGAAAGGGCCATCCAGTCACAGCACTTCTCAACTCAGGACTATTATCATATGAGCAGGAGGTCATCGAAATTGTGATTACAACTCTAAACTCCGGATGTGTTGTTCTCACCTTGTTGCCAAATTATGCAATATCCCTTCAAGACCCGAATTTGTGCACAGCCTTGAAGGTGCAAGTCCAACTCCTGGGAATATCACTCGCCCCTGCATCAATAATGGTGACACTACATCATCAAATGGTGTATAGATTGCAGAACCATGTCCTTGATCTATAGAACAATGGATCTCCAGAAGCATTGATGATTCTAGCAGATTCTTCCACGAAGGCTCCCACGTTGATAAAGATTCCAGACAAATCAAGAGAGCAGATCTTGAGAAACTTATGCCTATTGATTGGATCACAAATTATGAGAATATTCATCAATAACAGGAACCAGTTCAGGCTACTCTTTCAGCCTTCAGAAGGCTACCTGACGGAAGAATAAAGAAATCTTTTAAGATTCCTTCAAAAGTCAAATCTGACCAGATTTTCACTCAACTGATGCTCACCCCATATGATACATCGGATGTTAGCATGCAAAAAAGATGTCCAATGTCCTCTTTCAGCCATCAAGCTGAACCCAGCTATATGTCCCATGTAAACTGTCATTTGCTATGGGATGTCCCTGGCTTTGGAATGTGTGACCCTTGTGAGGAGGATTCCTTAGAAGATGAAGATGATGTCCCCAGAAGATGGCAACTGCCTAAAAAGAAGATTGGTGGATGTTCATCCAGATGTCCTCCAAATGACGATGATGATGGCAAGCCCACGCCAATGTCAACTCCTAAGCTTTTCACTAGCCTCTCGGATTTCTACTGACCTTATCCTAAGGCAACGACTTCACTGCCATGAATAAAGAAAGTCCTCCATCTGTGATATCTGTCTTGCCCTCTATGAAGAAGATTCTAAAGAACCCGTAGATTATTATAAGCCATCTCCTTATTGCTGACAAGCAGAAAGGAGAAAGAAGACGATGGATTACTTTGAGCCATCTCGCTATTGCAGACAGGCAGAAAAGATCACACCAGTTGAGCCGGCACCAACTCCATGCATGATGAACAAGCCCACAATGAGTTCATATGCTTTTGATTTCCCCCTTCTGGAAAGGAGAATAAATGAGGCTGGAAAACGAGCATCCAGGCCTTAAATTTCTCAAAAGGCAGTCGATGAATGCGGAAGACAAATTCCATTGAACCAAGCAGAAGAAGTTCTCAATTGGCAAACGAATAATGCCATTGCCCAGAATCACATGTTGACCAGAATCGATGACAGGCTCAATCAAGTTGAAAAGAAAGTTGACTTTGTAGAAAAGATGTACCATGAGATGTTGGACAATTACAATGTTCTTGATCGTGACTTGAAGGCGATGATCCGTACTACACTAGCCACTAAGTTTGCTAAGAAATGCCAAGAGATACATGAACTGAAAAGGCAAATTGAAAATTATGAATAAAGGAAGTCCCAGACTACAAATGTCATTTAGGGGTGAGCAGCGGGTCGGTTAACCGAACCGAACCGACTCGACCCGACGTGAAACGGTTTAAGATGGATTGGGTTTTTCGATTAATTTTTCGGTTTGATTATAGGAATGAGAAAAAACCGTCGGTTAACCGACGGTTGTTTTACTGTTACAGGATTCAAATATTCCAATTTGTAGTCCTAGCTCGGCGGTAGAATGCTTGACTTTTCTTGAAGTGGTCCTGGGGTCGATTCCCACAAGTATCATTTTGAATTTTTTTTAATTTTTATTTTTCTTCTGATTATTTTTATTTTTATTTTTATTTTTCTTCTAAAATTATTCTTTTCGTTCAACTACAGCTTTCTTTTCAACACCAATACATTTTTTTCCCATTATTTGTAATTTATATTTTCATTTTTTGAAATAATAATTTTT
>JAOXNR010053550.1:0-14036 GCA_028571225.1 Parsonsia alboflavescens | reverse complement strand
CTTATCTGAGGGACCTTCCATGTATGGAATCATGTTAATGAAAGATAGATTATCAGTTAGATCTGTAATTTAATGTTCTAAAGGAACCAATTTTTATCCATACTAAAGGGAACAGAATAAAAAGGTTGTTATCTAGTTGGTTTCTTGAGGAAATTTCTGGATGGTTGTCTAAAGAAAGACTCTTCAATTGAAATACCATAAAAATATGGTTCATTTAGATTAGTGGAAATACTGTGACATCATTTTACTCTTATTTCAGCTGATGATAAATATTATAATGGGTCTTTTTATTTTATGTTATATTAAACAGAAGCAACAGTGGCCAAGAGGATGTAACCACAATGACTATTGAATCTCTGCGAGCTAGATTGTTGTCTGAGAGAGCTATCTCAAGAACGGCAAAGCAGAGGGTGGATGAACTTACCATGAGGGTTAGTCCCAGCATTGCTCTGATATAACCGTGCATCTATCTCTTTCTAGAGAGTATTATGCTTCTTGTATTCCCACTTAGGGCTTGTGCTTTTATAAACTACATAAAAAGTGCTTTTTGGAGAAAAAGAAAAGAAAAAAACAATGTTTCCACTTTTAGCAGCGTTGAGAAGCAAAAGCTGTTTTTTAAACTTTCATTGAAATACTAAAACAAGAAACAATTGAGAACACCTTGAAACTGTGTATGGTAATAAATAAATAATAAAAAAGGGGTCAAAGCAGCTTACTATCAACTGAGAAAAGGCCCTTGGTTCAGTTGTTTTCTTTCTCTAAAATGTCATTAGTGTACAGGTACTGGAACTGGAAGACCAGCTCAAGATAGTTTCTATGCAAAGAAGAAGAGCTGAAAAGGCCACGGCAGATGTTCTTGCAATCTTGGAGGGCAATGGAGTAAGTGATGCTTCAGAGGACTTTGATTCAAACTCTGAAGGGGAAACCACCATCACTGATTCTAAAGTGAATAGCCTTACTGTGAACAAGATGGGAGTCTCCACTGACTTTGAACTTAGAAGACGTGACATAGATGCATATTCGAGCTCAGAGATTGATTCTTCTCCTTCTACTGGTCGAAGTTTGTCCTGGAAAAGTGGTAAGGGTTCCCCAAATTTTATGGAACGGAAGAAGTTCATGGATCCTGGGAGGAGAAGATCTTCTAGTTTTACTTCTAATAGCTCTTTGCCAAAACGTGTTGGTAAATCATGCCGATGGATAAGGCGCAAGGAGACTAGGTCAGTTTCCTTATCTTGTTTTTGGTACTATTTTAGTTCTGATATGCCATAACATGGGTTCTATGTTTGAGTCAAAGGCTCAGAGCTCTGGAAGGACCATTACTGCATAAGGCTGTCTACTAAAAGTTACATGCCATGTGTTACTATGTGCTTTCATTTCTCAAAGACTCTTTGGAAGGGTTAAGAAATATTATATCAACTTTCCTGGGAGATATTACGATAAACTGTCTTTTTTATGTACTTATGTTGGTTGCAGAAAGTTTCATTTAGTTGGAAAAGCAAAAAATTTTACTAAAAGAAACTTTACTTCCTCTGTTCTTGTACAGTGATTTTCGGGATCTAGGCTCCACATGGTTTTTTATCCAATCTGAAATTATTAAATGTAATCTTGACAACTGATGGAATTTGTATCCATGAGGGTTTAATGAGTGAAGGAGATGTCTGAAAAGGAAATAATACTACAATGCCATACAAGTTCAAATATTTTCTTGACAGACTCCCCTTTTTATGAAAGAGAGTGATGCTTAAGTTCTTTTTTCCAGCCTTTTAAAGATCAATTTATTTGCTGCTTTAGCAGGTTTTTGTTTCATTGCTTTTGTTCCAAAATTGTTCCAGAACTTAAGAATTTATATCTGGTTAGATCTAGTAACTTTTTCCACTCCTACCTTATATCAGTAGCTTATTATTATTATTATTATTACTATTATGAATATTTACCAGATCAGTGGCTGAGGAGTTGCAAAATGATTACAATATGGATCGTAACCATGATGTTAGAGTAACTACGTGCTCACAAGATCTTCCTAATTGTGCTGGTGTTGGCTCTGAAAATGTGAGAGATGATCCTGAAAACTGTGAAGTAGAAAATCCATGTGAAGCTCCAGCTTTGGGATTTTCTGGAACTGAAGTTACTGAAACCAATGTTTCCAGTAGAAATGAGCCAGATAAACCTACAGAAAGAGCTTTTTGTGATCCAGAACAAAAGAAAGTAGAAGATGAAGCAGAAGAAAAGACCCAGAGAGAGTGGGAAGAGAATTTCCGGGAGAATAATAGCAATGTGGTGGTATGTCTATGAACTAGAACTCATATATAGATCATCACACATCTCACAAAGATTGATTCTGGTCCCTCCCTTTTAATTTGATTGAAGTATGTTGGCTTGGCACATACCAAGAATGCTGTTGATTGAGTATTTCTGTGTTTGGACTAGTCAGATTTATTTTAAAGCAGCAACAGGGTATTAGGACTAACAAAAACTTCTATACTACTTGTGTAAGTAGGCTGCATACTTTCTGATTGGGCTCTAAATCTTAATGGTAACATTGATTGAAGTTTGTAAAAGACGGAGCGAAATTTTCTGTGTTTGGGTTTGGGGGTGTAGGATTGAGAAAAGTTCTGTTGGCTTAGGCTTGTGATGTTAATTAATGGCTACGTCCAACAATCTTGTCTCTTGTATAACACACAGATACTGGGGTAGGCTTGTTTCATTAGGGTGAATGGTCCAGATGTGTGATGCTTACCCCAGATTGCACATACTGGTTTTATCTGTATGACAGCATCATGAATTTCAGTCAAATTGGAGTTTTAAACAGTTTCCTTGAGTACGCGATGAGATTGCATAAGTAGAACTAAGGAAAATGAACGAGCAAGTTAGCTTTTTAGGAAGACTTGGTCATCTCTGAAAGATACTTTCTGGACTAGACAATATGTTTTGTAGTTGTAAGGTAGTCAGGAGTGGATTTATATATGAAACTTAATGCATCTCCATGATACAAGAAAAGGATTACCAATTACCCATATGCTACCAAGAATCAGTAGTGGCATTATTTAATGTATTCTCCAGTGCCTCATTCTGCTATCTTGGTAACTCTGTTTCTGTAATACTATCTGAACCAGTTAAAATGGTTCATCTAAGGCTTTAAGCTGGTAATCTCTCTCTAAAATGTTGGAAATTATGGTTTACTATACACTGTTAATGATTTCCTAGTTTTTAGTTTGTGACTTGACCCATTTATAGAGTTTGACGCTAGAGCTTGTATTTTGAAATCATTTGAAACGATTATTAACATTTTTGTGAGTTTCTTATACCAAACTTTAATTTTTCCCATTGTTCATGAACCATTCAGGATTCCTGTGACCCTGGCAATCGCTCCGATGTAACTGAAGAAAGAGATGAGATGAAGACCCCAACCCATGCATGTTCTGCAGGGAGAATAAATTCTCTTAACCAAGGAACCGAGATGGAGGTCGCAGATACTAGCTTCACTAAAGAACACAAACCCAAAGATCCTAACGATTTCCTAGCTGCTCAGCAGGTTAGCACCAGATGCTCACTGGGTCCAAAAACGAGCAGCATGGTTGCTCATGAATCCCTGTCATCAGAATTTGCTTTTAATATGTCTAATGGAACTGATGGTAGCAAGTATTTGGGAGATAATAACTGCCAACCTTACAACAGTGGCTATAAGTGTTTTCTGGCAAATGGTTCCCCTGGGGAGCCCCTCAGTGATGTGCCTCTCTCCAATGTAAACAATGGAGAAAGTTTAAAGGGCCGACATGAACTTGCTTTGATGCCCCAGTACTCATCAAGTAACCTAGAAACTGTTTTGGAGGCACTTCAACAAGCTAAATTGTCTCTAAAAGATAAAATTTATAACGTGCCAGCATCAGAAGTTGGATCTTCTAGCAAAGGAATTGAACCCTTTGTTCCCGCAGCCAAAAATCTTGATGGAATGGAGATTCCTGCTGGATGCCCTGGGATCTTTAGGTTGCCAACTGATTTTCAATTTGAAAGGACCAACAGAGCCAACTATCTGGGGTTGGATTCCGCACCGAGTTTATTAAATCACTCTCCTGGGACTGCTCTGAATAAGTTAATATCAGGTCCTGGTGCGGATGCCAGATCAAGTGTATTTGTGGGTGACAGATTCTCCAGCAGCTCCGGCCCCCCATTTATGGAGATGAGGTCTGGGATTCACATGGGAACTTCACCTTTTGCGCAGAGAGTCTCCGAGGGACATACAACTGCAATTCCTTTTACAGAGAACCAGTCAGGCATCCCGAACAGAAGAACCCTCCTCGAACCTGCTTTGGATGCAACCTTTTCCAGCAGAATCCCATATCTTGATCCCCGTTTGATTCCTGGACTTCCCCCTTCAAGTAATTACACCTACCCAACTTATCCCATATACCAAGACATGAGACCCCAACTGCGGCCCACTGGCGAAAGATTTTCAAGAAACTCAAGCATGGAGTTTGGGATGCCTTCTACTGCTCATTTTTCGCATTATGATGATCATAATAGGCCGAATATGTACAAGTAGGGATGTTCACATCAATTGTTGGTGGTCTCAATTAATCCTGAGTTCAAATGTTTTTAGGAATGACTGGAGTTTTGCAGGTATATACTAGCTTATCCATTCTTATCATGGGGTTCCTTCCATGGTCGTTGAGTTGGGAGTCTTGCTGTTTAGTGTTCTTTAAATATTTGTAGGGCTCCATCTGCGGAACCATGTGAGTGAGGCTCTCACATCTGGGGCAATTACTTAAACACACTTGCTCTTTAGTGTTGTCTGTTTTATTGTACTTTCCCGTTTTAAAGGCATTCGAGAGCCAGGGATCTGTGGATAGGATTTAAGGTATTTCCATGTGTATGAATGAATGATACCCATTAAACTATACCTTTGGTTAAAGATAGTTTGCAAATCTGTGAACAGAACAGATTGTTACTACATTTTGTTCTCATTGAATTCGAACTTATCCAGATTTGGTTAAATTATAGGATGTGCACCACACGAAAAGATTTAGAGGAAGGTACGTCATGTATAAATTCATCCTTGATGGAGTTTGAACCCAACCAAGAAATTCCAATAGGAGTGCTCAATGGATGCTTGGAAGAAAGAGGAAATAAAGGGGTGGTGGCCCTAGCATTTTTTTCTTCTTCTTTTCACCAACGGTTTGACCCATTTTTTCTTTTCATCAATTTCTTTGGTTTTTTATTTTTATTTTTAACTACACATTTTAAAAAATAATTTTTTATTTTCATTTTTACTACACAAATTGTCCATTCAAGGACACTCTAATGGGTGGAGTAGCAAGCCAACACCTTCACAAATTAGTGGAATGTTGAAATGCATGGTAACTGGTCTGAACACAACTAAGAAAAACCTACACACAACTTTTTTTTAATTATTTTTTAATTATTTTTAAATTTACAATATTATTCTTTTAATTTTTTTTTCTAATTACAAGATAATTTTTGACTTCTGAAAAAATATATATATAATTTTGAAGGGAAGCCTATTTAGTCCCACATATTTGAATCAAATTATAGTATGATTCCACAATTTTTTTTAATTGTTATGGTCCCTCAACATTTTATGAACGGCCATTTTAGTCATAACTATCATTTTTCAACAAAAAAACTTGTCAGAATCAATCATGTTATTCGCACAACGTAATTTTTTGCGGCTCAAAATTGTTAATCTCATCCTTACTGCTTAAAATCCAATCAACCCTAAGGATTGTGAATGAATTTGGATTGTCTAGTAAATTTATTTGGATTTTTGTTAATCCAAATTCATCTTAAATTCTTTTCTTTTTTTTAATTTTTTTTTTAAAAAAATGTGTTGTTTGGATTTTGAGGAGCAAGAATGGGATTGACAATTTTGTCCCTAAAAAATAATCGTGTGTCAGTTAATGATAATTGGGACTAAAACGATTATCCATAATATATTGAGGGACATAATGGTTGGAAAAAAAAACTTGTGATATCATATTATAGTTTGATAAAAATATGTGGGATCAAATGGGTTAAAAGCCTTATTGGATAGGATATGATTTTGAATAAGGTGATGATTATCCCTTGTAATTTGTATTTCGATCTGACAGTTATGTACCATGTCCTTCAACAATAAAATTTTAAAAGGTTATTAGTTTTTGTTCTTAAAAACATTTAATTTATTTGAATATTAAATAATTATAATTATTTTTTGAATATTTTATATATTTTTTAAAACAATAAAGTAAATATAAAAATGTAAAAAATAAATAATTGAAAGATTTAATAATTAAGTTGGCAGGTGAAACTCACTTTAGGAACCCTCAAAAGGAGAACTATTAAAAGATAGAAGTGGGTGTTTAAAAATGAATATGTGGCATATGAAGTTCCCAACAGATATCATTTGGAAGAGTACACGGTTGGAGATACCCTTACATGTCTCAATCAATACAAAAAGTATAAAAGAATTTCCTATTTTTTAGTCAACTTTCTTTTAAACTTATCTTAAAACTAATTTTATTGTTTTTCTATTTCCAATAACGAACTAATAAGAGAGAAAGGAAACAGATAAGAGTATATTTAGGAAATGCAATATTGTTCATAGAAGTTAAAAGTACCGATCAACTTAATTATTTCAAAACAACCTTAAGGTGACTGCAGGTTATCTTGAAACGGAGCAAAGAAATACAGGTCCGTTTGGATAAGTTTTAAAAAAGTGCTTTTTAAAAAGTGTTTTTTTGTAGAAGTGGCTTTTTCAATGTTTTCGAAATCGGATTGTTCATCGAATCGAAAAAGTTATTGATTTACGATTCAATGATTTAATTGGAATTAAATCGGAATTGAATCGATTAATTTTAAAATTAAAAATTATTGATTTTATAAACTAAAATATATGTAAATAATATAATTTATTTCAAATTAATAGTATATATATATATATTTATTTATTTACAATAAAACCCATAAACATATAAAGAATTCATAAGTTGAACTTCCATTTTTCATAAACATCAAGAATTAGACTAAAAATAAATTAATTTTTCCACATAAATTATTTCAAATAAATGAATAAAATTTTCTCTATCTTTTAATTTAAATCCAATAATACTTAATCTTAAATTTTTATTCCATGAAAAAATAATTTTTTTTACATAAAAAATTTGAAGATAGATTGAGATTAAATAAGTTAAAATGTTTATGATTTACATTAAATGATCATATAATTACTTCAATCGACCGATCTAAAAAGGAAAACGTTAAAATAAATTTTAATGTTTTAGAAGAGCTCTTCTGCTTCTCTCACGACATTGAAGTTACGGCTGATTGATTGAATTGGACTTCCATTGATTGCTTGCATTGGACTGTAAAAAACCCTTCAAATTGATTGATTGGACTGCCAAAAGCCCTTCAAATTGTTTGCCAGTTAATTGATCAAAAAGTTTTCCCATTGATTGATTGTATTGGACTGCCAAAAATCCTTCAAATTTCCTGCCACAAGATTTGTACATGAAGAACCAAAATTGACCGATTCAATTGTCAACTAGCCGGTTCAACGATTCACAGGTTGAACCAATCGGTTCTCACTGATTCAAAAGATTAAGAGCAGTTTTAGCAGAAATCGATTTTCAACCTTCAATTGGACCGGAAAGGGGACAGATTGACAGTTCAATTAGTCAGATCGACTGGTCTGATCTGGTCAACAAAACATTGGCTTTTTTTAAAAAAATTAACTAGTTTTGTGTTTGAATGTTTTTTTTTGTAAAAGTGCTTTAGGAAAAAAAAGTTGTTTGGATAAAAAAATACTTATGAAATTTTTTTATAAAATCATTTTTATATGATTTTTTTACAACTTTATAATAACTTTTAAGATATAAAAGTTATCATATATTTAATATCAATATTCAATATATTTGTCTTTTTGGGGACATCCTAATGGCGGAATTGGCGAGCGAGCAGACCATAGGTCTTGAGTTCGAATTCTACCAGCACCCTCCTAATTAAGTGGAATGTTGAGGTGAGTGTAAATTGATCCAAAAATCGCTAAAAAGAAAGTCAAAAATATTTAATATATTTAATTTGAAATAAAAAATAAATAAAATAATAATAATAAAAATATTTTCAATTTAATCTAGAAACATAAAAAAACAATAATAATAATAAATGAAAGGTAGAAATCAGAAAAAAATTAATAATAATAATAATAAAAGAAAGGTAGAAATCGGAAAAAAAAAAATAATAGGATTGTTGGGGGGAGGGGGTCTTACCTGGGTTCGGAGGAGAATTAATGCATGAAAACATTAAGAAAATAGAAACAAACACTTGAAAGGAAGAAATGGAAAAAAAAATGATAGGATTGTGTGGGGGAAGGGTTAATAAATGAAAACATTAAAAAAAGAAAAAAGACCACCAGAGAGGAGGAAATGGGAAAAAATAAAAATAGATAAGGTTGTGCGAGGTGGGTTAATAAATGACAACATTATGAAAAGAAAATGAAAATGAGTATTTGAAAGGAAGAAATGAAAAAAAACAATAATAAATAGACAGGATTGTGTGTGATGTGGGTGGCCGGGGGGGGGGGGTTAGGGGTAGAAAATGAAAATTTTTAAAAGGAGAAAGAGGAAAAAAAATCAAAGGAAACAAAAAAAAAAAGGGAAGAAAAAAAATTTTATATATATTTATATATATAATTGAATTGTTAAAGTGCTTTTCTTGTAAGTTAATTTTTTTTAATTTAAAGAATAGTTAGTTTTTTTATTTTTTTTATTTTTTAACTCTTGCTTTTTTAAAAAACCCTAAACAAACAACTAAAAGAGAAGTTATAACAAGCAGAACCAATATATGTGAGTTAGTCTTCTTGACTCATTATTCTCAGGTCAAACCGAGTTACATAAAACAGCTGGAAAAGTCATAATGTTTGGTCAAATACACTACTTGGGAACTGGAAACCGCAAGGAACTATAACAAATTAGTACTGTCACTGTGTCTTATGAACTTCTGATGCTGCCTCCCCCAGTCCCTGCAAAGCAGAAATAACCCTCATTTGAATTTACTCAAGAAAACAATAAATCTAGAAAACCCTTTTCTCCCTCCAGAGAATGAACAAGTCAGAAACGTGTTTCCAGCTTGCCAGTTCCAACTCCCTTTGATTACTTGCACTCATAACTAATTTCTCTTAGTCAAACAGTTCCGAAACTTCCTTGTCTTCTAATCCTGTCTTGATTGATTCTAAGAAAAAAGAAAAAACGACTCTTTCCATCCGTAATCAAATGTTCTAATTTTGATTTAGTTAATTTTAACTTTATCATGTCATTTTTCTTAATAAAAATTTAACTAAATTCAAAAAAGAAATATTTAGTTTCGAATAAAAAATGAAAGATTCAATTCCGAATGGTAGAAGTAGAATTCAAATTCACAAACACCACACCCTTCAAGAAATTGTTAAACTAACAAAAAATTTAGACCTCTTCTCTATTTAGTACTTCACCGGTTATTCCTTAGAGGCTACTTTATCTTTGCCGCCCTACATACATTTTTGAGTGTTGTCCAAGTCTTACATTCAAGTAAGCAACACCCATATATAAATACCCGCAAGCTCTGGCAAACTCCAAAAGCCAAGTAAATTCGACTCCTCGGAGGAATCAAACAAAGCCCCCTGAATCCGATTGTGTTAGAGAGTGAAAAAAAACTGATTAATTTCTTCAAGAAAAAGACAAAATGTCATACATGGATGAATCTTCAATTAGGCCACTTGGGTATCCCTCAGTTGAGGAAATTAAGGAAAGCCCTGGCCAACCTTCTATGATTAGATGGAAGTCGGGGAAGAAAGTGGATGAAAGGCTGCTGACGCTTTTGGGATCGTTTTACCAAGAAATTTACATGAAAAGAAAAGAATTTTTCAAGAAAATCTTTCCTGCCGATCACTACGATCTGTTCGTGGATCTCTTCGGTGAGATTGGTGGTGCCATGTCGTCCAACAACAACAACAACAACCACAATAATAATAATCACACCATGCAGAGAAGCTTGAGCCTTGGTTCAAATGAAACTAGGCTTGACCGTTTCAAAGTGAAGATCCCAGAAGTGATCGTGGCTCAACCACCAGGTGGTTCAACTTCAACTTCAGCTGCCGTTTCTCCCAAATAATAGGAGTTTTCTGAGATTTTTTTGGTTTTTTTTTATTACCCAATTTCATAATTCTTTAATTCTTTCTTTCTTGAATCTGTCTGTATATATATGTCTTCAGAAATTCATCAAATTTACTTCAATGCCTATTGGACAGTGATGAGTAGAAGGCTAATTCAGGAGTAGTCCTGTTATCCATTTGTTTGTAGTAATTATTGAAAGTACATAAACTAATTATATATACAGAATAATATGTAACTTGTCAATTTCATTGTCTGTATTTAATTAATCTGATTTATTCAGAATATTTGATTTGTTTGTCCGAGAAAGAGCGAATGTCCAATTCATCAAGTCTTGTTTCTTCCTGCACTAAACAACGTATCTTATTATTATTGTCATAATTATCATCATCATTATTATCCTTTTTATCTAAAAGTTGATTTGTTATAATATATATATATATAGAGACGAGCCACGTTTTAACAGGGTATATATCCAATGAATTTAGAATATTTTTTAATTAAAAAGACCAGAAAGATCAAGGAGAGAACAGATTTCTTGATCATGAATGTTAATTGATAGCTTTTTTCTGAAAGAAATCTCGTTAAGTGTGTAATGTAATGTAATCTTATGGATAATATAACATTATTTGATTCTTGAGTGACAAGTAAGATCTGTATATATACTTGGAAAGAGAGCCTTATTTCAAGCTTTCAAACCTCTTTGATTTGTTTTAATTAATTATAAGTAAAAATTTATTATCCCCATGCCATGAGAATTTCTACTGTGTAATTTTCATATTTTATTTTATTATTACTTAATTATTTTATTTTTAATATTTTCTTCATCTGAAATAAGATGTGTACTCTAAATAATTATAATTCTTATTCATATTGTGAGTTGAAAAATTATAAATTAGTAAATATATAAAGTATTGCTTCGCACACACAATCGAATGTGGCAAGTGAAATTAGTCATTTTAACTTTTGGGATTCAAAATAAAATAAAAAAAAGTTTGCCCAAGTGTCTTTCCTTCCAGCAGCAATATGGCTTTTGGATGCTACCTTTTCTCTCTTCTTCAAACCCTCCTTCTTCTTCTGCCTAAAACAACATCTACCCATGAATCAGGCAAATTTACACCCCTCCTTAATAGATCTGTCTTGCCCATGTTTTCAAATCCTTGCCTCCTAAACCCACCTTCCGATACCAAAGCCATCACCCAGATCTAGTGGCTCTGCTTCAAAGCTCCCAACTAGCTGCATGTGGCTCTACATCGTGAATGTGCCGTAACGTCGTTAAGTTGAATCTACGGAAGTTGGCTTCTATTATCGAAGTCATACAGAAGTTGGCTTCTGTTATCGAAGTCAAGGCATGGGAATATCATTGCAGTGATAGTTCTAGTGACGGTGAAGGTTGTTCGTTAGGTGATTTTATATCTTTGCAAATAACATTTGAAAACGAGAAACTTTGTCAGTGTTCTTTTTTCTTTCTTGATTTTTCAGTTGGATTTTATTTTATTTTTTCATTGGAAGAAAAAATTGCTCTTTTTCCTTTTGAGATTTGGATAAAAACTATGAGAAACCATCATTCTCGCTTTCAAGAATGGAACCATTTTAGAATTGGTGAGTGGATAGTGGGGGCATTAATGATTCTCGTTTTCCATTTCCTTTCTTTTTGGCAAACTGGATGGAATACATTTCTTTGTTCTTGATGTATTGCTGCAGGAAGGACAAAAACTTGGACAAACCTTTTTTTTTTTATTTGGAATCCAAGGATAAAAAATGATCGTAATTTCACTCGGCAAAATCACACACATTAGCAATACTCTCTCTCTATATATATATACATATAAACAATCCATTCTTTTCAATCAGGAAAGGGGTACCAGTAAAAAACGAAAGAAAGAAAAGAGAAAAAACGTGGCCAGCTTTGATCTCCCCAACCACACTCTGGCGGTTTTCATTATTGATCGAGAAAATATTAAAAGGTGAGTAATTTTTGGCAAGGGTGTATACGTGTTGCAAAATCCACGATAAAAGCTCCAACAACCAATGGCCCAAACTTTACTAATTTGCCGACCAAAACCCAACATATTTAATATCTCCTCCGTTTCAAAATACTTATTGTTGAAAAATTATTCACCTTTATTCTTGCCTTGAATTTATTAAAAGTTAATATTAGTGATAATGTGATTGAGGTGTATAAATATAATAAATATCATTGGAAAAGGATAATAAATAAATATTACGATGAATAATTCACTTATACTTTCTACCTTAAAATGTATAAACAACAATCATGCTAAAAAAAAAAGGAAAAAAAAACTTCATCCCTAAATGATAATAATTTTGAAACGGAGTTAAAGTCATAGATGTTTAATCGTGACATGGAAGGTGAATGCGATAGATCGGAGCACTATGAGTCGAAGGTAGCGATTCAGATAGACTTCTCCTAAGCTCATATAAGGTCGGCAACTTAGGAGGTTGATGATTCAGGAGGTCGGTAACTTTACTTTAGTAAGGTTGGATTGAATCTTTTATATTCGGATTGGTATTTGAGGTTATTCGAGTCATTCCCATTTTACCCATCAAAATCATTTGATTTTTCTTTAAATTTGTGTAATTGTAAAAAAGGCATTCAATTCCAAACAAAATGAGTATTATTTTCACTTGATAAGTGGGAAGCATAAGGGAAAAAATAAGCATAAAATGTACTTCCTCCGTCACTAGATATAAGTCATTCAAACTGACTTTTCTTGTCACTAATTATAAATCATTATTATTAATTAATTAGGTATTTGAAAATGTTTTTTCTATATTATCCTTATGATGATATATAGTGAAATGATATTTAGATTTTTTAAAAAATGATCAGAGGACATTTTAGGGGGGAAAAAATTGTTATCTTAATTTTTTGCTAAATAACGGATGGTGATTTATATTTAGTGAGTGAAAGGGTACTTTATTATTTTTTTTTCACATAAGTTTTTGAGTTTTTTTTTTTTTTTTTTAGAAAAAAAGAAAAAGAAAATACTTGATCGAAAAATGTAGTGAAATGTACTCACTGTGGATAAGGCCCAATGGGGTTTCTTTTTGTAAAATGGATAGGTAGGTTTTGTGCAATTCAAAATTTCCTTTGGTAGCCCGCCTCAAACCCATTTTGGCCCAACATAAGAGGTTTTTGTTTTCTTTTTTCTCAACCTGGATAATGATAACTGGGCTTTCTTCTTTATGGTCCATACAGCTTTCTATGTTTTAAAAGAATAAACACTTATGGAAAGAGTTGGTATCAATATCTCTTAGTGGTCCAGATGCCTTTTGACTTTTTGGGCGATGGTGATTATTGTGTTCTTGTAAAGCAATATGGATCCTAATATATGTCCCCAGTCAAATCTTAGCCGGCTATCATTTTCTAATATATTCACTAAAATCCCTTAATGCAATTTAAATTTCGGGCAACTAAGGAATCAAATCCTTTGCATCCGTAAAGCTTTGCTAACTTAATAATATACAGCAACACCTAAGATCAATCAAAAGATTTTGAGTTTGAAATGTGATAAAAATAAATAAAGTATCACGGTTGGTCCTCGATCGCAAATCTATTAGAACTAATGGAGGGTTTTTGTTTTCTTTTTCTCAACCTTGTTAATGATATTTGCCATTGTTTTTTAGGGTCCATACATTAACCATACAGCTTTCTATGTTTTAAAAGAATACAAAATTATGGAAAGGGTTGGTAACAATATCATATATATATATATATAAAAATTTGAGCAAATTTTGCTAAGATGCGTTTTGGCACGCACCTTAATGCGCGCTCCAACCATTATCATAACGGAATTTTTCTCTGCTTGGTTGGCTGCATGAGCACTGTAGCAAAAATTCCGTTATGGCAACGGTTGGAACGCACCTTAGCAA
>JAOXNR010053549.1:0-14041 GCA_028571225.1 Parsonsia alboflavescens | reverse complement strand
ATCAAATCAAAGTATTTAATGTCTACCTATTTAATTCTAACTGGTTGTTGATTTATTTATTTATCTTTTTCTTTTTGGGTAGGTGGTTTTTGATCATGATGGTGAGGTTTATTTGACTGTTGCAATTACTACTTGTTCACTTTGGTTATAGAGATTGTGCTACTTGTTCCTCTCACTTTGATTACGAATGCGACATTCAGAGATTCAAGCAAAGTGTGAGAAAGAAATTGATTGGTTATGGGTTCAATGTTTTGGGCATTCTTGCAAATCAATGGAGCAGCTTTGAGGGACTTCCAAGTGCACAAAGATCATTCAAACTTTCAAATCCTTTGTACTACACTACTTAGAAGTTCATACAATGTCTCAGTTTCCTGAACTGGAGAAGCATTGTTATTATTATTATTTTTTGAATGATAATAATTTGTAATTGCTGTAACAAATAAAGCCAGTTGTGTTCATTCTTATTTAAACATTTTCCACTGTAATACTTGCCTAAACAACTCTCTGCTATAACACAATTCTTCATTCACACAGCTAACAAAACTCTGCTAGCATATATTATGAATCAGTACTAACCCTAATCAACTGGTGCATATCATACCTTTGACCTGAATAACAAACATTGTTCGATGTGAAAATAAAGGAAAAAACAGAGCAAATGGAAAAGTTTCTCACTCAAATTAAACAGAGAAATGCACATCGGGAGTTATTTATACAAGAATTCAACTGCTTGTTCCTAAAGAGCTAAAAATGATAGCTAAGCTAAGTAATCAACTTGATATCGCTAACTTTATAACTAACTTTAGGTACAAAAGAACGTACAAGAATCGTCTAAAAACTCCTGTGAGTTAACCATCTACGTCTATCCCTTCACAGCCAATGTTTGGTATGCAATCTTCAGTGATTCTATCATCAACATTTATGTCTTCAACACCCCTTCAAGCTGATAACCTCAAAAATTGATTTAAGGGGTAGCTTGGAAACAAGAAGATTAAAAACCCTACACCTTCCTAGCAGATCCAATCTTCTTCAAAGCGTGTGTATCCTGGATCACATAAGAATTTGAAGTGAAAATCACATCACAATGTAGTTGAGTAGTCAATTTACTGGCACATAAGGTTGAAAGAAATGAAGGAACAAATAAAACATGATCCTGCATCAGTAAGGTTCACAGTTCCTTTATGAATAATCTGAACCTTAATACTATCTAGTAGAAGAACAAAGCTGTTTTTTAACTAGAACAATAGAAGAAAACTAGGCCAAGAAGAGCAAACATGATCAGTCGCATTTGAATCTAAAATCTAAGGTTTATAGCTTAAAAGAATTGCATTACCTGATTCACTTGAAGGACCAGCCTTATGAGTGGTGTTAACAGTCAATGTAGTTGCAACTTGTTGAGTCTCAGGAGCAACATTTCATCGGCTAAGCATATACAAGAGAGCTTGGTATTGAGTTGTATTCAAAGTAAAACCTCCAGACCATCCAGAACCACCTTCAACTTATGCATTTTCAGGCTGAAAACCATCATTGATTTTATTAGATGCACAAGCTTGAACGCTACCAGAATAATCTTTGTTTTTAGGCTTATATCCATGTGGATAACCATGCTTCTTATAACATTTATCAATAGTATGGCCATTGTAACCACAAAAGGTACACGGTAACCTCTTCCTACCATTATCTTCAGTAAACCTTTGGCTTTTTTTACCTCCATTCACAGATTTTTGAATGCTTCGATTCATAAAGATTGAACACAGCTACCCTCATGTTGTAATTGCTTTTCAATGGTAGGAACCATATTAAAAACATGCCCAATCCCAGGGAATTTACTCATGTTTCGCACCTGATTCTTCATGTTAGAATAATCATCATTTAAGCCTTTCAAAAACCTTATTAAATAGTCAAAATCGTTATTCTCTTTGATTCTCCTTGCCAAACCACCTTCGCAAGCTTTATCATAACTTTTGGTTTTCTAATCAAGAATAAGCTTCAATTGCATTTTATGGCAAAATGACCGTTAAAGGAAAAATCAGCTCTGCAGCAAATATAGCTCGCTTAAAGCATTTTAAGAATTCAAGAAATAAAAGAATGTTCAATATAATGGTGTCCAAACAAATATATACAGAGGAAACACGATTTGCATACCTCAAAAATTAAAAAAATAATGATAATAAAAGAAAAAAAATTGTTCGAACACAGATTCACTTACTCGCAAAACATCGTCGGGTAAGGAGATCTCAAGGATGCCCATCACTCCGATGTTCTTCTCCGGCAAAGCGATGTGAAATCTCAATGCCGATGCTGCTTAATTTAAGGCTTTCGACAACCCACACTACAAACCCTATTAGTCAACTTCAGCTTTGAGTTGTTGAGAAGCCGCGTCTGCAACTTTTGGGCTACATCGAGACGTGGAGTAAATGTGGTTTTTTTCCAGCCTGCTGTCCGCTAGGAGGGGAGCTCAAGTCTTGATAGATGGTTTTGAGGAATGTCGCGATTTCAAAGAAATAAGATGAGAGCTTCGCAAATTTTTTAGATGAAAATAAAAAACGACGTCGTTTTTTAAGAGCCTCAATTTAGATCAAAGGCTGAAAATATATATACAAATTAAAATGAATGAATCGAGCAGCGTTTACAATTTTCACGAGCGATGCGAGTACAGTAAGGGGCCGGCGGGGTTCTTTCCTTGAAGGGCCACTCGGAGAGATTATTGGAATTATAAGTCTCAGAGGAGAAGAAAAGGGCCAAAACTAACGAGAAATGAATGATGGTTTCCTTCACGATTTCCTCTGCCGAGGTCAAAAGGATTTTGTGAGAAAGAGGGGGGGGAGGGGAAAAAAAAAGGGACCAGAGACGAACCGAAAGGGGGAAAGACTCATCAGATCATGGGTAGTCTAGGGATGCAAAAACCAAATGCTAGTGTTAATTCCACATGAATTACACATGGAAACCTATAAGTTACATAATTTGAATTTCATTACCCATTACAACAATCTTTTCTCTTTATTATATTATTATAGTCCCCGTCATTCCTATTTATTGAGTCAATTTGATGATCGATCGTTTGCATACATTTCTTGTTATTTGACATGCTCCATACTGTAACAACATTTTAGTGAATGAACCACATTTTGTTTGGAAAAACAATATATCTATATATGAATATTTTATTCATTTATTGTTTCATAAAACAGATCACATGACCTCTTCGCTTCGCTTCAAAGGAAGAAGATCCCAACCGAATATTGGTTACAATACAAACAATTTTGGAGATAAAAAGATTCAAAAAGGGAAGTGAAATACTAATGTACAAATGATATGAGAAATTACGGTCACTCAAATAAATTAAAAAAAAAAAAAAAACGCACACACGCACACATATAATTCCTTCGAAAACTGTAGAAAATTTCTAGTTCACGACACTGCAGACCTTCCTTATGATCCCTTTCCGGCCAGTTATCGGATCAAGATCTCCCATCTTAACCATGGAGGACGCGAAATCTACGAAAAAAGCTCTAGGGTTTTGGCTATATGCAGTGACAATTTTACCGGCGTCTCTGCTGTTGAAAAGGACTTGATCGGAATGAAGAAGACCCTTTCCACGGATTAAATTCTTGAAGTAAGAGTTATCGAATGAATCCGGGGTTACCAAATCCAGTGGTGCCAAATTACTGTCTCCGTTGTTTTCATTTCTGGGGCATTGGCGTCTGCGGGTGCTGGCAAACCCAGCATCAATATTATTTGTGTCGTTGTATATTCTGTCACGGAACGTGAAGCATTGTGCTTTTCCTATCGTGTGTGATCCTGCAGCAATAGTAAACATGTGATTATGATTCTAGTTATGCAAAAAAAAAAAAAATCTAGAAAGAAATGGAGAACCTCGGAAAAAATTCATTATTAGTCATTTCAAGAAAATATAGCTATGTTGTCAAATATGCCGTTTTCTCCCTCTCGTTAATAGTTATAATTTTCTTAATCTTTGTTCTTAATAATAATAGAGGATAAGAATAAAAATTTTAACTTGTATGGTAAAACAAAATTATAAAACTGACTTATATTATATTTTAAGATCGAAAAAAATAGTCAATATTGATCATTCAAAATAATTTGTAGACATAATTTCTTAAAAGTTATATATATATAAAGTAAATTTTAAAAGCTAAATTAAACAACATATAAAAGGAAGTGAGTGTTTCTTTTTACTACGTGTATAAGTATGATTACCTGAAAGTGCAATCATTTCTTTGAGACTGAAACCCTTGTTTTTGAATTTTAAGGCAAGAGCGTCAAGATTCTCGAAGAAGGCTGGAAGATCTCTCTCTGCACGGGCACGATTTGCAGTCGTAGAATCTCTTCTTCCAAGCTTTACTTTCCATGTCGGGCCACCAACCTAATTTAATTATTCCAGAGAGATCATATATATATATATATATATGCACTAATTCTCTCTCTATAAATGTATATATGTATCCATCATCACGAGAGTGATATATAAAGTAAGTAGGTGTAAGAGAAAAATCTATAAATATACTCACAGCAACTGTTGCATCTCTAGCTGCAACCGCAACTATATCCGCACAAGATACAATTCCTGGACAAATTTTCTCAACCTCTCGCTTTGCTGCCTCTATCACTTCGTACCCTCTAACTGACTTGTCGTTCGCCGGCGCCAGCTGCTCACTTCTTATCTTTGCCGTCTCTTTCAGTAAAATCGACGCATCACAACCCTTAAAAAAAGAAATTAATGCATTAAAAACTTATAATACAAAATACAATTTGGTCCATATAATGATTTTCCAACTAATGTTGGAACATCGTTGTTATATTTTTTTACCTGAACAAAGCAATCGTGAAAGTGGAGGCGAAGGAGTGAGGCTGCCATGCGTCGTTCTCGTGAAACTGCTTGTTGGATGGAGTTGCGAATTGCACTCAATGCTTTGGGGCATGTACGATCGTAAAATGTTGGAGATAATGCTGCCTCGCATTGAATAAAAGTAAGCAAGAATAACAGCAATGACATTGCAGTAACTGCCTTCCGAGAATCCATGGAAGAAATTGAGCAGATTCTGATCTCTGCTGTTGATTTTCTTCTACGTACAGAGAAGAAGAAGAAGATGATTGATGATGGTGAAGGGAGTTGCTATAACTAACACTATTTATAGGCCTCCGCGAAGCCTAAAAGGGCTAAAAGTTTATAGGTCACTGTTGGCTGCTATGGGTTTCTGAGAATTGTCATCCCGACAGCTAACTACTTTGAAAGCCTCGTTTCTTTTGATGTTTTCCATTGTACCCTTTCTAATTTGAAGTATCTACACATTCATCTTCTATCAGTTGCAATATCTTTATTAGTAATTATAAATATAGATATATTTAAATTATAAAAACGTTAAATATTAGGTTTATTTTGAGGAATAGTGAAGGCAATGATGGTTTTTGGAATGCCTATTATGTATGAAATTGACAGGTAGCATTAATTAATAGGTTTAAGGTAAAGTAGACGACGAAATTAGAAACGTGATGTAATATAATTCTCCACTAATGACAAGGTAAAAGTGGTACGTACCTATGCATGGAATGTAGTGGGAAAAAAAAAAAAGGTGATTGTATATTATAATAATGTTGATTTTACATGCACGTAATCCGTCATAGTCCTCCGTGGATGCTTGACCATGAACGGCAGGAAATGGTGTGCTTAGATGAGAACCAAGGTTTTATTTTATTTTATTGAAATTAGTTAAGACTTTACTATAAATTTACTAAGAGAAACTCTTATATTAAAATTTAAATCAATTTTTAAGAAAGGGAGTAATAATAGGATTTGGAATCTTGGATTAAAAGTACTTTGGTCCTTCATCTAATTAATCTAAGGTTATATATATATATATATATTAATTAGTTTATTTATTATAATCTCATATGAATTAGTATGTTGCAGAACATTATAATTTTTTTGGTCTTAAAGCTAATAATTGTTTGCAGCTCTAATCTAAAGATGGTGACATGATTAAGATTGTTACCAAACAAGTGTAGACTATAACATTGGCAAACTAATTGAATTCTAACACATGACACATTTCACTAGAATAAAATAAAAAAGTTTGTCTTATACAAAAAATAATATTATTATTTATTTAGCAAGTGTAAAAAATATATATATTATTCAAATGGGTTGCATCTTCCTCTTTTCTTCTCTGACCTAAACACCTCATAGTATAATCCAAATGGAAAATTACAGCAAAACTTCAAAAGCAAAGAAAGATACGATCCATATCCGGAATTGAACGTTACAATTTGATTTGAATGTATTTTAATAAAAGAAATTTTTAATTTAATTTAATTCATTAATACATTACATTGTCAATTTTCTTAATAAAATTTTTATTAATTTAATAAATAAAACATTCAACTCTGGACAATCCAAAATGGAAGGTGGGATCATAGTGTAACACACTTACTTTGACTACGTTAGTACGGGTATTCCTAATCTTGCAGCTAAGTTGGAATTTTCCTTGGCGTTGGAATTTTCCTTGGCACGCAGAATTTCAGATATAATATATATATATATATAAAGAGATTAATTCTTAAAATGAAATTATATGCATCTCCTTAAAGGAGTTAAGGGTTTGATGGAATTAAGGATAATATTTGTAACCTTAACAGGTTTTGTAATGGTCTCGGAAACACTTATATAAAATGTTGGCTGAGAAGGTTATAAAAACTAGTTGGGACTGATCATGGCCAAATACGAATAAAGATTCGTACATTTCATGTCCGAATTTTGAGAGAGAACAGAAGAATACATGCATAAATTAACCACAGTTTCAAGAACCACAAAGGACTTCATTATCTAAGTTAATTAGCGACGCTTCTTACCGGTGGTTGATTCCCATGCATGTAAGATGTGGTGCACTATTTCTTCCACTCCAACACCATGCTTCACCTGTTTGTTGTGCAAAAGACAAGCAGCATTAAAGGGTGTTGCATTCTTCAGAGGAATAAACCTAACAAGTTTCAAAGATTCACAAACTACAAACCATTTCTTGCAACGGTCTTCCCAAGGGTTAGGGTCCAGGGAGTAGGGAGAAAGACAAGCATGCTTGTTGTATCAATCTAAATGCAACCACTAGCTAGCACTGAAATCTCAATTATATACTACTGAGAGGACATCAGTTTTCTGAAAGCTTTATCTAGTATCTCATCTTTCATCACGATAAAACAATTTAGAAACTGGTTAATTTACGTTAGGGATACAAAAGGATTGGTTAGAACTTGAAATGTGTAGTTTCAGGATCTTATATAATGCAAATACACAAGAGAATACTGGAAAATTATGTTATTGCATTACATGGATAGCATATGTAGCCAATAAGGATTCCTCTGCATGTCCTGGTGCTCTAGAAGTGTGCCAGGGAATGTCTTTTGACTTAAAATATTCATGTATAGGGAATCTAAAAGCCAAGATTTAACGAACAATTACCAAAAGGATTGTTTTCAAAGTAGATATATAGACCCTTTTGAATCATCCGAAGGTCTCCTTGGTTAAATTCTTTCCCTCTAAAGGTGTCATACCATCTCTAAACTGCTATGCCTCGCCTTCCTAGGTAATTCTCTTCGGGAAATGGTGCTGTAGGATGACTATTAATGCTTTAGCTTTGGAAAGTTCTAATCCACAAGATCCTAGTATGTACATTGTACATAGTTTTTCTATAAGGGTTCCTATAGAAATCCTACTTTCAGCTCTAAATAGACGACTTCAATCAAAACCAGCCGTAATTTTGTCTGTTGACATTAAAGATGAGGGTTTCCCGTAGCCATCCTACCTTCAGGTCTGAATAGACTTCAATCAATACCAGCCGTGTTCTTATCGGTCGACATTAAGGACAATTGGATAGGATGTGGATTAGAAGCATCAAGCATGTAGTAGCTATTGCCAGTAGCTAGGAGTAACAGCCCACCAATTCTTTTGTGAAGCAATTTATGATCTGAGCCTTACAAAAATCACTTCTCTCCTCCAGCATATTACAATGACAATACAGATAAAATTACAAATCACATTAACCAGACTTTTCATCCCTTATCTTGGTGTGACCATAATGATCAGAGTTGCACATTTGCATTTATTTTTTACTTGAAGTGTGACACTGTCAAGCTAAGGACCTAGATTTTTCCAACTGCTCAATATTCAAAGATTTCTTAAACCACTTGAAAGGCAGAGTAAAACACAGTCAAGCTCAGATGTACAGTCCATTGCAGTCTATCTCGTGCCCAAGATACTGCAATCTAAGACTGATAATCTTAAACAAAAGAAGAGATTAAAGAATGAAAATTTAAGATAGAGTGTATCTTTCCTCAAAAATGTAATAGCTCTAGCATTTCCAGGCATCAAGGAGACACTAAATAGTTGATATGGTGCATCAACGTTATGGAATTACCACCTCATAGGGGCATATATCATATATTTAACAAAATTTAATCTTTTGCAATGCTTTTATGACCAATCTATTTATTGGAGTCCCTTTGAGGAAAAAAATTCAGATAAACTAAAAAATTTTCACATATATTTTCTGGTTTTTGTACCCTAACAATATATGCAAAAAGATAAGGGAATATCAAGAAGGATACAGAGCAAACCTGAGCAAAAACAAAAGGGCCTCCATCCCGCATACGCAGTGCATCCCGCTCCATGACGGACAAATCAGCTCCAATCGCAGCAGCAATATCAGTTTTGTTTATAACCTAGAATCAAGGACAACCAAATTGATAACAAGTTTTCATTCAGATTGACAATTGACACACATGGAAGAGATTTGGAAAACAGAGGCTGTCGAAACAGCAGCATTACATACAAGGAGGTCAGCTTGTGTAATTCCTGGACCTCCTTTTCGAGGGATTTTATCACCACCAGATACATCTATTATGTATATGATATAATCAGCAAGTTCTCGGCTGAAGTTCGCAGCTAGGTTATCTGCATCCAGAAATGTAAAGCAAGGAAACAAGCATGTAAATGCTTTACCAATCAAGGCCTAAATCCAATAGCTCCAGATATTTACAAGTTATTCTTAGCTAATCAGAGATACTCTGTATATGAGTTGCAGAACAAATTCATATAATGAAGGAGATATATATATAAAATATATATATATATATATTTATACTAGTAACAAAATAATCATTAACGACAATTGTAAGTTGAATGTTTCACCACCTCAGGGTTTCTTCCCCCCTTTTTTTTATTCCCTTTCATCATAATAAATGTCTAACAGACACAGGATTCCAAAGGGCAAAAGCAGATTTAATAATTTCTTCAGGTTCAGTTATATAAACTGAATGACGTGGCCAAAAATTCATTTACCTCCACCAGATTCACAAAGAAGTATATCTGCTTTGTACAAGTTGGAGAGCTCCTCGAGAGGCCCAAGATTGATGCTAATGTCTTCCCTAATAGCTGCATGTGGGCATCCTCCTGTTTCCACAGCACGAATTCGTTCCTCAGGAAGAGCACCATTCTTTATTAAGAACTCACCATCCTCCTTTGTGAATATGTCATTTGTCACCTAAAAAGAATGCATCTCAGCATATTTTCAAATTGAATGTAGAAAAACCAAAAAGAAAGACAACATAAGATAAGATAAGCATAGCCCCACATACTGTCAACAGCAAAATAGAAATCATTGCAAAGAGGGGAAACTGAAAATTGAAGGTTATTCAAGTCATGTATATATGTCAATGTCCTAAACTTGGAAATTGAAAAAGAGAGTGCCTAGAACAGCAGCCTAAACGACCAAGTTCCAAGTTAAGACACAAGCCGAACATAAATGCATAAGCTGACAAAAAATTATCAAAAACTCAATTCTGCAAAAGTTTAAGAATTCAAATTACAAGTGAACAAACAATGAATAGCAGCAAAGGAAAATAAGCAATGAACGAAAGTAGGAATTGAGAACACTTACTGATCAACTCTTACCTATAAATGCTCTTCGATGTCTTCATTTCCACTCTAGGATACTTTTGGACGATGTCTACTGTGCTAAATTAGCCACCATCATTCCAATGAAAATAAACTATCCTATATTATCATTTAAGCAAGAGCAGCACGCTCTCTTAATAAGTGCTTTAGTCATCCTTTATATATTTTTTATCCTAACCCTTACTCATGAAAAAGAATTACATTCATATATTCTGAAGCATAAGAACCTCCTTTCTCCCCTAAACATAACATAATGAGTAAAGAGGGCAATCATTTTCTAATTTGAAAGTGAAATTGAGGCAAAGGAAAGGGAAAGAGAGATTTAACAAGGTAGCTGGCTTACAGCAGCAAGACTGTACTTGTCCCTCAAGGTTTTGCACAAGGCCAACATCAAGGCCGTTTTCCTGCAGTGAGAAACAAATTTATAAATTAATAGGAATGTAGACTAACAGCATGATGTAAGACCTATCTTCCAAATCAAACTTCAAGAAAGTACTTATTTTTCTAATCATGAAATTGATTTCAAACCCAATGCCACAGAAACTGAAACAGAAAAGAAGTAGTCAGTAGGAATCTGAAAAATGAAGTTCCTTCTTATTCCTCGCCTTCACATTAAGAAGGCAGGAATTCCAGAGTTCCCCATCTGCTATTCCCGTATTTTCAATTATTTTAATTGCCAGTGAAAACACCATCAGAGACAAGGCAAGTAAAATACACAAGGGGAAGTTGCCCAAACATGTTAAGGAGCTGAAAAGATAATCTTCATGAAGCTTCTTGGAAATTGAAAAGGGAACATCATTGTTCATGCCACCTAATAATTTTTACACAAGTAACAATCTTTTGAAAAAGGAATGCATACATTTCTATGCAGACATACTAATGCACAGAATTACACAAATGTGCTTTCATATCCACCAAGGTACCATCTACTCATTTGTCCTGGGTTTTTGAGTGCTTAGATTGAAGGAATTGAGTGAGATTCTGGTGTTTGAATGAACCTTTTTATCTGAAGGAAAGGTTCCACAGGAAATGGCGGCATTGACTTCAATTAAAAAGATTGAATTTTTTCTTGTCTGAAAGTGATGGAAAAGGAAATAAGACCATCTTGAATAATTTCCTTAGAATACATTGTGAGACTAATCTAGACTTATATGCAGTCAACTCAGAACTCTTTCGACGGCTCCACAGAAGGAGTTAAACGCCAGACTCTTTACAGACTTACCTTGAATAAATAGTTTGGTGGTGACTAAAATGCTTTAATTTCTAGCATCATATGCTAAACCTAAAATAATCTAATTTCATCCAAAAACAACAAAATAAAAAATGTAAGTTAATGAAAGCTAATAGCTTTCCCTCTACTAACTATCCAAGCACATGATAAATACTTCATTTTCACATTTCCCGTCCCTCCAACTCCTCTCTTTAACTATATCCCAACATAGTCTAAAGACTCAACCAAATTTGATAGAAAATGACAGAGTCCACAGAACAGAAGGGAAATGAACGACTATCCCAATAAAGTGAATATGCAAATAAAACGAGAATTAAGGTCGAGATAGAGGGAAAGTAGTAAGAAATTCACCCTGTACCAACAGGACCACCGATTCCAATAGTAAAAGCTCTTTCATTGAAATCCCTGTTATTGAGTGGAGGAGCCCTTCTGCTGAAGTAGCCAGGGGAATAAATGGGTTCATGGGAATGTGGTGCCAATCCATCATGGCTATGGTACACCTTCCCATCCGGGCCTACCCATGATGTTGCATTTGAATCCCTGTTGCATTTTTTCAAGCAAATTCAAGAAAAGAAGGGGGGGAAAAAAGTGAATTAATTGAAAATATCTAAGAAATTACCCATGGTCGTGGTGATGGTGATGGTGATGGTGATGGTGATGGTGGCCGTGGTGTTCAGGATCATGAGAGAGGTTTCCTTGGGACGCCATTTGACTTCAGTCTTTTGCTATCTTCTTGGGAAAAAAAGGGTTTCTTTAGCTTTGAGGTTGTACTGAACTTGAAGTGGGTTTGAGATCTGAGTGTACATGAAGGATAAGGTCTGAAAGTTAGTGGACTTTAAAATGCCCTGTGTAATTTTTCCCTTATAATATGTTATATTAATAATACCTTCATCTGCCCAAAAATTATTCCCTTGTAATTTTTCACTCATAATAAGCTTTCTTTATTTTCATAAAATCTGATGGTGTATAAAATATTAATTGCTTAAAATATCTTTTTTTAATAAGTAGGATTAAATTTATCGACTAATAAATCTTTGTAAAATTAAAATTATGCATTAACTATTTGAATAAGAGGGGTTTGTATATCTTTTATATTTTTATTTGTAGACCAATTAATGTAGAGTACACTGATTTTCTAGTGAGAAATGATATTTTTCTTTTCAAAAGATAGAATATTATAGTATAAAAAAATTATAATGATTATTATTAATTAAAATGACTTATATTTAATGACGAAGGAGTAGTATATTAGTAATTCAATTTTATACATATTTATATATATCCCAGTGTAAATTCAAAATTTAGACCTGTTTATCCCTAACCCTGATCCATTCCCTCTCTATATATTGAGTTATTCTTAAATTTCATAATAAATTAGTTTTACTTAATATTAAATAAATAAAGTAATTATATATTAAAGACCTAGCTCATTTCATCAGTACTCTTAATTATTACAGTCTCCAAATCAGGCACAAACTGAGAAACAAAATTCAAGGAAAATTTCCATCCTGTTTCCATATTTAAAAACTTTCATTTTCTTCAGTCTTTTTAAGTCAAAAATGAAAATAAAATTTTGAATTAATATTTTAGAAATTCAAAAATCACCTCTAGATCTACGTATTCTTCTCCCGCCCATTTTAAATTGTAATAAATTCTTAGTTTAATTTGTCAAAACATTATAAACGAAGTCATCCCGATAAGCACCATTAGAGATAATGATTTCCTTAATCACTCACACAACATGTTATATAAACCATCCATTATTCACACATAATTTCCATCAGCATTTCTTTCATTCAATTCAATTCATTTGCACCTCTCTCTGAAAATGATGATCATGGGTTGTTCCAGTAGGGTTTTTGTTTTAGGGATTGCTTTACTATTTTGCTTCTATAATTCTTGTCATTCCACTGAAGTTTCGTATGATGGAAGAGCCCTGACAATTGATGGGGAGAGAAGACTTATAATATCCGGTTCCATTCACTATCCTCGTAGTACTGCAGGGGTATATATAATAAGATTGGAGTTTATTTTTATTATTTTTTTCTCACTAAATTAAAACTTTTCTTGATGTATAAATTTGCAGATGTGGCCAGATCTAATCAGAAAGGCGAAGGCTGGAGGTTTGAATGCAATTGAAACCTATGTTTTCTGGAATGCCCATGAACCCCAACCTGGTCAGGTCTGTCCTCATCATCATTATTATCATACACTATTTCAATAATAATAATAATAAGAGAAGAAAATGATTAATATATAAACTCTTATAGCTAACTTATAATTGTGTTTTGATTTTCAGTATGATTTTACGGGTAATCTTAACCTCGTAAAGTTCTTGCAAACAATTCAAGATGCGGGGCTCTATGCCATTCTTAGAATTGGTCCATATGTTTGTGCTGAGTGGGACTTTGGGTAGGTGTGATATGCCAAAATTAACCTCTATGAGATATTAATAATATTGTTTCAAAGTTCTTACAATTTTTTTTTCAGAGGCTTTCCTGTCTGGTTGTATAATCGGCAAAATATTACATTCAGAACCTACGATCAACAGTTTATGGTAATTGAAATCATATTCCCATATGACCCAATTAATTCTCTACTTTTTCCATTTTTATTATTGTAACAATTAATTAAAACTTTTTTCCTTCCCTCTCTCTCTCTCTCTCTCTACATATTTATATATATATATATATATATATATATTAATATTATTATTATCATTATTATTATAGTATGAGATGCAGAAATTCACAACAATTATTGTGAACATGGTGAAAGGAGAGAAACTCTTTGCTCCCGATGGAGGTCCAGTAATTCTTGCTCAGGTCTGTGCAAAATATACA
>JAOXNR010053548.1:0-14043 GCA_028571225.1 Parsonsia alboflavescens | reverse complement strand
TAGTCTTTGACCTACAGGTGTAATGACACATTTGCCCTTCTATGTAACACCCACTATTGAGCTTAGGTCTTGCGTACCAGCACCTTACTCAATAGCATCTACCATCCTTAGGTATCCAGTTCTATTACTATTGAATCACAAGAATATTCACTTATTTAGATTATAGTATTTTACACTTTTTCTCAGAAAATGATAGCCTTTTTGGGCATAAATCCCAACACAGCATTCTTGGCCAAAACTTCTTGTAGGTGGCCCTCTTTTATCAGCTTTTCAATCTCACATTTGAGGTCGAAGCAATCCTCTGTGAGATGGCCATGATCCTTGTGGTAGTGGCAGAATTTTTTTGGATCTCTCTTGGCCACGAAACTCTTAAGAGGCCTGGGCGGCTTTAGGTTGCCTCTTTTCTCCATAACCATCATGATTTCCGCTAGTGACATCTTGAGAGGGGTGGTCATGAGGTCGGGGATGGTTTTTCTCCTTTTTTCTGAGGTCCCTCCTTTAGGGTGGGGGTTTTTCCTATCTCGCTTTGATTTTTGAGGACTCCTTGGATGTCCTCTGTTGTCTCTTTCAGTGGCTGAGCTGAAACCAAGGATCCTTTTCTGGACTGCTGTTTCCTCAGCCTAGATTTGCTTTTCCAGGAGCGTCTGCAGCTCCTTGATTGTTTTCACTGGCTCTTCTGCCAGTCTACGGGCTACGTACCCCCATTGCAACCCTTTCTTGAATGCAGTATTGTAGATGGCATCATTTTTCTACTCAATCTCCACTGCTTCTTCGTTGAAGCGAGTGTAGTAGCACTGCATGCTTTCATCGACCTTCTATTTTATAAGAAAAAGGTTCTTCGAAGAAAGCTCCTTCAACTGTATCTAGCTTGAGATGCTTGCTTCAACAATGCCCTTGAACCTGGACTAGGTCTTTTTGGTTAGTGTCTACCAGAAGGCTCTGCACTTGTCATGGTAGGGGTGCTCGAACATCCCCATGTAGAAGACGTATTCATCAAAGTGTTGTTGAGGTTCCCCAGGACTGTCATATTTCTTCTCCAGTTGTGGAGCTTTAAAGCCCGTTGGCATCCTGGTAGCTCGGATGCTACGAACAAATGGCGAACTCTCGATAAAGTCCATAGTGCTCTGGGGCTGATGTTTGGTAGGGGGAGTTGCCTTCCTTAGTGGATTGTGGGCTACCTCTTGAGCATTTTCGCCTGTCATTTCGATAAGGCTACGATGAGGAGGTATCCTTACTCCAACAGGAGTTTGCAGTGAGCTCCCCTATTCTTCAGAACCTGCATCCTTTCCTTGGATCCGTGAGATTGCTGTTTGATTGAGCCTATTTCTCAAGTCATACCCCCCGACATGGTTGAGGGTTTCTCTAAGATCGATCCGCAGGCTCAGTTCTTCCTCTCTGTGACCTCATTTCTTCTCAACCTGCATTATTGTGTAGTTGGTTTTTCCTTACTTCTTAAGGTTGAAGCCAGTTTGTCTGGGTGTGTCAAGTTGGACCTCTGGGCGGCTGTGAATCTCTTCGGGTTGGTTCCGGGGTGCACCTAGTAGACACATAGTCTGGTCTGCTTTATACCCTTTCTAGGGTTGCCACCATTCATTCGAAGAGATCTGCTGAGATTAACATCAGCATGCTCCCAAATCTATGTGGCTTGGGATTGTTGATATTGGCAGTAGGATCTGGTTGTTCCGGCCCGGGGAATTCCTGCACAGGCAGAGGATTCATCGGGGCCCTTCTAGACTGATTGGACTGAACCAGTTATCGCTGATCTTGTCGAACAATAGGGCCAGGATCAATCCTATTTGCCTCCTGTGCCGGAAGTGGCATTTCGGGCATTGTTTCGCCAATGTGCAATCTTGTTCCGGTAGCCGGTCTGCCATAGCGTGGTGGCTGAACCCGTGAAGGTTGTGACTCAGTCACTATGATTGTTTTTATTTGATTATATGGGATAAAAGGGCTACGCTTTTCGTTTATGGGGTCAAAAATGGACTTCGGGTCACTCCACAAATCTTGATGGAACTCCACAGTTAGGAGAATGAGAAAATCACAAAGAACAGTCACCGAAAGGGGCTGTCCCTCGGGAAAGAGCTTCGATGCCTAAGTTAGTATTTTGAGAGATAATCGAGGGTAAGAAGCATTCTCAGAAACTATCTTGTTCAAGGTGCCTTAGTTGCCCTGGTCCATAGATTGATTCTGTGTTCTGATTAAGTTGTGAAAAGAGAAGATTCGTTACCTCCCTGATTCTAACTCTACATTAAGTAACTATAGGCAATTAGGATAATTGTAGGATCTTGCCAAATCCTGCCAATTGCTAATAGGATCATGGAGTTTTCCTGGGATGAGAGATCTTGCCATTCCCGTCTCTATTGAGAGCTATGAGTTTTCTAAGTGAACTTCAGACCAACTTTGCGACGTCCTCGTGGATGTTGAGTATCTCAAACATCTCTTCTGGTGAGGTTTTGCTAAGTAGTCCTAGGCTCGCGGGAGTGATTAGGAGTCGCGCCCATCATGGGCTGAGTTCTGGTGGTACCTCTCTCGAGCTCATTTAAGAGGTCGGTAACCTCAAGGTTGATGACTTGAGAGGCTGGTGGTGGCAGGTTGCCGCCCATCTTCCCTGGCTGACAATGTGAGTCTGACTTTTAGATATTGAAGGTATGGGGCCCTTGGCCATTTGGGCTGACTTCCATCCAGTCTAGACCGTGCAATTAGCTAAATAATACTTTGTTCCATAAAAAAAATCCATTAACTACGTGTCAAGTTGTCTTTTTCCTTGCTAATTTCAATTCTTTTCCCCTTCCCTTCTACACAACAACAAAGCCCTAGAAACAATTTTGAGGAATTCATTGTCATTTGATGTGATTTATGGAAATTGAATGAAGACTTTTAGGGTTCATACATTCAACAAATCAATCATGAAGAAGTGTAGGACTCGTCAAAGATTCAAGGGTAATTAGATTAACCTTTGTTGGAAATCTACAACAACCAACCCTATATTTGGTAGACAATTCAATACCTCACCCCAAAGTGATTGAATGCTCTAGGTGTAGAGGCTCAATAACCCTAAGAGGATCTCTCAAAAACGCTAAAAAAGACCATGTTTCATCTTCTATTTGAATTCAATTCAATTGAAAAGAGTTTGTAGATATTTGTTGTAGGAAATTACAAATAAGAGACTATTTATAGTCTCAAAGATAAGAATCCCTAATTGAAGTCTTAAAAGGGTCAAGAGACATTAAGAACCCTTTAAACTAGCTTAAAAGACCAAGAAAAGTCAATAAAAACTAAGTTGAACCGATCAAAACAAGTCAAGATCGCATTTGATCGAAAATGGAAAATTCTGAAACAGAGGGGAACCGACGCCTGCCATGGCACCAGTTAGAACCAGAAGTTTGGTTCTCTACAGGGATGATTCAGGGACTCACCGACACCGGTCACTTGCACCAATTGGTTCCTTCCTTGGCCATTTGGGTTCTTCTTTGCTCCTCTCTTCCATGCTTTGTTTTATGCCTTCTTCTACTTGATTCTAAGGGACCCTGAGGCTTTGTTCTTCACTCAAAACTCCTTCTTCAAGTGCTTGGATCATCATCAAATTGAATTCATTTATTGATTATCCTTCATCAAACTTCATCTCATTAAAAATGACTTTAAATTCAAGTTGTTCTCCCTTGTGTTGAATGAACGTCACTAATGATTTGTTTATCTTGGCTACTTTAGCTCTTGTAATAGGATCTGTTGGCATTTTAGGGTCATGATCTCTATCATTCCCCCTCTCCTCAAAAGGATTCGTCCTCGAATCTTTGTCATCTAAATCAAAAGGAGAGAGATGGCTAACATTAAAAGTTGAACTAACTTGATACTTACCTTGAAGATCCACTTTGTAAGCATTGTCGTTTATCCTTTCTATGATTTGGAAAGGACCGTCTCCTTTTTTATCAAGCTTTGTTTTAATAACCTATGGAAACCTTTCCTACCTTAGGTGAATCCACACCCAATATCCCACTTCAGACCTCACAAGTCTTCTACCTTTGTTGTGATTCTTGGCATAATGTTGGGTTTTCAATTGAATGTTCTCACTAGCTTTCTCATGCATTTTCTTCACCAAATCAGCCTTCTTTTGCCACCTAAGCTATGCATTTCACTTAAGGGTAAAGGAGTCAAATCTAGAGCAGTTATAGGACTAAAACCATACACCGATTCAAAAGGCGAAAAGTGTGTAGAAGAATGCACACATCTATTATAAGGAAATTCAATGAATGGCAAGCAATCTTCCCATGACTTCAAATTTATTTTGATAATGGCCTTAAGCACAGTTCCCAAAGTCCTATGAACTACCCCCGTTTGGCCATCCGTTAGAGGGTAACATGTAGTAGAAAACAACAATTTGGTTCCCAATTTCCCCAAAGGACTTTCCAAAAGAAACTCATAATCTTTGTATCTCTATGACTCATAAGGGTTTAGGAATACAATGCAATCTAAAAATTTCTTTAAAGAACTAGCCACATTGTGAGCATCATCAACTTTGGAACATGTAATAAAGTGAGCCATCTTTGAAAACCTATCAACTACCACAAGAATGGAGTCTTTACCATTTCTAGTCCTAGGCAATCCAAGCACAAACTCCATAGACACATCTTCCCATGGAGCATTAGTTATAGGTGAAGGAATATACAAACCATGTGGATTAAGAGTAGACTTGGCTTTTTTACAAACAATGCAATTTTCACACACTTTCTTCACATCTCTTTTCATATGACGCTAATCAAATTGTTCTTGCAATATGCTCAAAGTCTTAGAGATGGCAAAATGTCCCATTAGGTCTCCTCCATGAGTCTCAATGACAAACAATTTTCTCACGGAACATTTAGGCATACAAAGCTTTTCTCCAAACAAATAGCAATTTTGCAATTAAAATTTATCATGCACACCCTTTTCACAAGCAAAGAACACATCTTTGAAATCATCATTATCTATACACAATTGTTTAATGAGCTCTAAACCAAGTAAATTAGCACCAAGGGTGGAAATCAAGGTAACCTCCTAGTGAGTGCATCCACTACTATGATTTCTTTACCTTGCTTGTACTTGATCACATAGGGGAACATCTCCATGAACTCCACCCATTTTGCACGTCTCTCGATCAATTTTGTTTGTCCCTTCAAATGCTTCAGGGATTCATGATTAGTGTGAATCACTAACTCCCTTTGCCATAAATAATGTTGCTAATTGCATTGATTCATGATCAGTGTGAATCACGAACTCCCTTGGTCATAAGTAATGTTGCCAATTGCAAGATGGCCTAACCAAAACAAAGAGTTCTTTGTCATTGTGGAGTAATTCAAATTAGCACCATTTAGCTTCTCACTAAAATGTGCAATTGGTCTACCCTTTTGCATTAAAAGAGCTAGAATCCCTACCCCCGAAGCATCACACTCTATTTCAAACACTTTAGAGAAATTGGGTTGGGACAGAATGGGGGCACATATATGTTTTGTCTTAAGAAAATGAAAAGCTTGTTCTTATTCTCTCTCCCACCTAAATTTAACTCCTAACTTGATTACCTCCATTAATGGGGCAGCAATTATGCTAAAGTGAGGAACAAACCTTCTATAAAATGATGCCAACCCATGGAAACTTCTTACCTCACTTACACTTGTGGGAGTTGGCCATTCTTTTATATCTTTCACCTTCTCTTCATCAACATGTACACCATTAGATGCAACAATATATTCCAGAAATGTAGCTTTATTTAAACACAAGGAATATTTACTGAAATTGGAATACAAACGTTCATTCCTAAGTACATCAAACACACTTTTCAAATGAACAAGAGGATCCTAAACATTTTTGCTATAGACTAAGATGTCATCAAAGTATACCACAACAAATTTATAAATGCAGTCCCTAAGAACATTGTTCATCAATCTCATGAGGGTGCTAAGTGCATTAGTGAGACCAAAGGGCATAACAAGCCATTTAGTCTTGAAAGCTATCTTCCATTCATCACCTTCTTTCATTCTTATTTGATGATAGCCACTTTTTAAATCTATTTTTGAAAAACAAGTGTTACCACTCAACTCGTTGAATGTATCATTTAACCTAAGGATAGGGAAGTGATATTTTACCATTCGTTTGTTGATTGTTCTACAATCGACACATATGCACCACGAGTCATTTTTCTTGGGCACCTACAAGACGGGCACCACACAAGGGCTCAAGCTCTGCCTTATGTATCCTCTAGTTACAAGTTCTTCCACTTGTCTTTGTAGTTCCTTAGTACTTTCCGATTTGTTCTATATGTCGGCTTGTATGGAAGTTGAGCTCCGGGAACTAGATCAATATGATGTTCTATTCCCCTCAATGGTGGCAATTCAATGGGGCAACACCTCTGGAACAAATCATCATACTCTTGCTAAAGAGGAGAAGCATGACTAGAAGAAGAATTTTTAGCTTCAAAAGTATTAGGGTTTAAAGAATGTTTGTACATAAGAAGAAACATAGGCTTCTAGCTCGAGAATTCACTCTTGATCTCTCTTTCTTTTGCATAGAAGCTTGCTTTCTTTTTACTCTTGTTTTCTTCTTCTCCCTTTTTCCACTCAATTTCTTTGGATCTCTCCTTTTAAATTTCCTCTCTCGAGAGCTCCTCTCTTTCTCTTTCCCTCTTTCTTTTCAGCTCTCTTCTTTCTCTCTTGTCTTTCTTTTCTCACTGTCCCTCTAGTCTTTTCCCTCATAATACTAGCTCATCTTTTCAAGTAAGCTCTTTTTATCAAGGTAAGGTTCATAAGGCTTCAAAGAGTTCAAGTGTACTCTCTTTCCTTCAAACTCAAGGGTGTATTTGTTCTTCTATCTATCAAATGTGACTTTCCTATCATATTGCCAAGGTCTTCCAAGACGTTGGTGGGTAGCTCATTGGAACCACATCACAAAGTATTTCATTAGTATACTTTCCCATTGAAAATGCTATCCTCACTTGTTTCCCAATCTTGACCTTCTCACTATCATTGAGATATTGCAATCTATATGTCTTTGGATGGTCTATGGTAGGAAGTTTCAGATTATCTAATATACATTTGCTAGCCACAATGACACAACTGCCACTATCCGCAATGAGACTACACAAATTCCCCTTGATCATGCATCTAGAATGAAACAAATTTTCCCTTCGCAACTCATCTTCATCCTTAGTTTGAGTACTAAAGACTCTCCTAATCACCATGTTCAATTGACGCCCATGAATCCCTTCACTAGGGTCCCTACCCTCATCATCATCATGACCTCCACAATCCATGTCAACATCCCCATTATCCTCCTTCTCGCGAGATGACTCAAAAAAGCCTCTACCCCATCTGCTCCAAATCATCATAGTGTTGCAACTCAAGAGCATCTCTGATAGGGATCAATTAGCAAGCATATCTCTAATTGAATTGTCAAGGAAGTCATATATGGAAGAGTTCAAGAGAGATAATTCATGGAAGAAAATCTACTTATAAAAACCTATTCTTCAAGTATGAGAGCTTATGGTTTAATTCTAAATATGGTCCCTCATATGATGTCCTATATGGCTACAAGCTCTATGAAATGAATTTCTTTTATAAAGACTTGTATTTCAAATTCAAGAACGTGGATTCAAGGATCAAGAATTGAAGGATAGCATTGAAGCAAATCAATGAAGATCAATTTGAAGATGAAGCCATGTTTTATGAAGTTAAGCTTGTTAATAAACACCAAGTTGAAGAGCCTTGGATTATACTCAAAGTGGAGGAGTCATTTGTGGAGTATGATGGCTTGGAAATATGCCTAGAAGACCCTAGTTCTAGTCTACAAAAAGTGCAAATTGAAGCCAAGACAAAGAATGAAACAAACGGTGAAAGAAGAAGAAGCAAGTCTTGAATTATAGAGCATCTGGGGCCTGACCAAGGACCATCCGAAGCTGGCTCAGTAGCTGCACAATTTGGGTTTCGTTCCAATGGCTATCCAGTACATTGATAGGTGCACCATCCAGCGCCAGACGTGCACCATCCGGCACCGGAACAGCACCGGGTTAGCTGACTTTGTTTAATTTTTCTTGCAATTTTCTTTGATTTCTCATGTTATTTTGGTTATGTATTAAGGGTACTTATGTATAATTTTCCTACCCACGGAATTAGTAGGTTAATTTGGGGCTTTCAGACTATATAATTCCTTATCTTTGTAAGAATAAAAAACCTACAAACACGTAATATCTTTTAAGTGGTGAATTTTAAAGATCAAACATGATCTTTCATGAGTGTTTTTGGGGGTTCCTCTTAGGGTTCTTGAGCCACTTCATTTAGGGCATTCAATCACTTTGGGGTGAGGTATGAATTGTCTACCAAATCAAGAGATTGGTTGTTGTTGAATTACCAATAAAGGTCAATCTAATCTCTCTTGAATCTTTGATGAGTCCTTCTTCTTTTCTTTGATTCATATCTTTGAATGTATGAACCCTTCAACCTTCATCCAAATCAAGAAATCACATCAGTCTCCGATCTCCTTGTTCAATCCATTGAGAAACCTTGCCATGGTTGCTTCTTCTTCCTTCCCAACAAGTTTAGGTCTTCTGATGGCTATCTCCATTTCCTTGTAATAAGCATCCACATTTTTTGATCCTCGAGTGAGGATTTGAATCTTGTCGTGAAGATCCCTCTGATAGTGCTTTGGCACAAATCCCTTTTGTAGGTTCCTCTTCATCTCTTCCCATGTCTCTATGGGTGGCGCCTCTTACCTCCTCTTGGCAATAACAAGATGATCCCACCATATGATGGCATAGTCCATGAATCCCACAATTGCTAGCTTGATCTTCTTCTCCTCGGAGTAGTCGTGACATTCAAAAATGGACTCCACTCTTCTTTCCCAATCCAAGTATGCATTGGGGTCATCTCCACCATAGAATCGAGGCACCGTTTAATTGATACTCCTTAAAATCTTGTCAACTTGATTATCTCTCCTTTGCCTTCTTGTCCTTTCTTCTTCATATTCATCTTCAAAGTCTCCATCATTGATGCTATCATCCACATATTTTTGCTCTTGATGCATTCTCCTCCTTAGATGAAGTGTTGGTTGGTGTCCCCTTCCTCTTCCCCTTTAAGGTGCTTGGTTTCTTATAGGGTGATGAGGAGGTGTCTCGATTGTATCAAGTCTTTCTTCCACTTGATCCAACCTTGAATTCAAGTCTCTTCTCATTTCTCCAATGTTGATAGATAACTCCCTTGTCATCCGCTCGATTCTCTCCATGAATGAAGTCATGCCATCATGGTCAACTCCCAAATGAGAAGCTTGTGATGAAGGAGTAACTTCTTTGATCATCTTGTACCTAAAATAAGATTTTTGAAAAACAAGGGATTGTTTTATCCTCACTAATTCACTCTTGATTGTTACTCAATTGAACTCACCCCTTATTGCATTTTTCCACTCTAGATAATCTTTCAAGTTGTTAAACAACTCACACAAACAATGCAAATCAGTTATTGAAGAATACCCAATGATCCACACAAATGAATCAATTAATCAATTGATGATCACAAACAAGAATCAAGAGAATAGAGTTTCAAACAAATAAGGTCAGTCAACTTCTGATCAAGGTGATTCAGGTGCGGGGCAAGTTTCGGTTCCACAATCAGCTCCACGAGGTTCAGAACGTTTGAAGAAGAGCACATGAGCTGTCTGAAACACTGAATTGATGCCGGGCATGATTCCCGAGGAGATTGAAACGAGCTCGGATAGGGCTGAAATCTGACTGGGTGAACCGGAACGGCCCAAAGAGCCAAAGTCACTGCTTTATTGTGATACAAGGCATTTTTCGGCCATCCGGAGTCATTTCGATGGTGTTTTGGGCAATTTTTTGTTTTTAGTGGCATTGTCATACTTTTATAGTTTTTAGTGACAATTTCATAATTTATTATTTTTCTAGGGGTTTTTTTGCAATTTCTTTACTTTTCCTTTCCAATTAGGGTTAGGTTTTGTTTCGCCTTTAAATTTTGTTTTCGGCTAATTGTTTTTTAGACAGTTTTGATGAATTAAAGTTGCCTCTTTTCAACTTTGCAATTGTCGACTACTTCGAAAATTCGTTTTTGGGTGATTTTAATTTTCATCTTCTAACTACTTGCTTTGAAGTTTGATTAGAAGGAAAATTGGATCAGGTTTTATTTTCGTTTCTTATTTCGCAAGTTTTTGAACAAGAACGAATCTTCAGATTCTGTTTCCGACTGCGTCACAACTTAAGACAATTGAACAAACACTTGGAATCCAAAGAAATTGATGAAAGGAATATTATCAAACACCTTAAAGTTAAAGATCATGATCTCAAATTTGATATGCAATTCAATAATTTCAAGCCTTTGATCTTATACGTATCAACAATATTTCAATTGAAACTCAATTTTGTCAATAAACAATCTCCACTCAATAATAGCTCAATAACACGAGATATCGGCTTGATTTCAACAATTCCCAATGATTTTGATCACTTTTTTTGGTCCTTGTCCATAAATTTTCGAGTATGCCCTGTTTTTATGAGCTAAGGTTTTTCTTTTTTTGGGTATTTTTTGTTTTGTAGAGAGAATAGAAGAAGTGTAGAATCACCAAACAAATTGAATTGGCTCTTGTTTTTGGCTTCAAGCAAAATTCACACAATCACAAAGAGATCACGAGAGAATAACTAAGACAAAATATAAAGGAATAAAACATAAAACATCATAAGATTTCTAAGAAGAAGACATGATCTTAGCACTTAAACAAAGAAAGCAAGTAAAGAAAGGTAAACCTTTGATGAAAACCTTAGCTCTGATACCAAATATGATGTGATTTCATGAAATTGGATGATCATTTTTAGCATTCATACATTCAACAAATCAATCATGAATAATTGTAGCACTCATCAATGATTTAGGGGTAATTAGATTGATCTTTGTATTAAATCTACAACAACCAACCTCTTGATTTGGTAGACAACTCAATACCTCACCCCAAAGTGATTGAATGCCCTAGGTGCAGTGGCTTAAGAATCCTAAGAGGATCTCTCAAGAACACTCGAAAAGATCATGTTTGATCTTGAATTTGACTTCAATTCAATTGACAAGTGTTTGTAGATAATTGTGGTAGGAAATTCCAAATAAGAGACTATTTATAGTCTTAAAGATAAGAATAACTAAGTGAAGTCTTACAAGGATCAAAAGACATTAAGACCGTTAAAATAGCTTAAAAGACAAAGAAAAGTCAACAAAAACCAAGTCAAAATTCAAAACAAGTGAAGATCTCATTTGAATGAAAATGGAAAATCTGGAATGGAGAGGAACTGGCACTGGTCATGGCACCGATTAGAACCAGAAGTTTGGTTCTCTGCAGGCATGATTTAGGGACTCACTGGCATCATTGACTGGCACGGGTCACTTGCACCGTTGGTGCCTTCCTTGGCCACTTTTGTCCTTCTTTTCTCCTCCCTTCAATGCTTTATTTTGTGCCTTCTTCTACTTTATTCCAAGGGACCCTAAAGCTTTGTTCTTCACTCAAAACTCCTTTTTCAAGTCCTTGGATCATCATCAAGTTGAAGTCCTTCATTGATTGCCCTCCATCAAACTTCATCTCATTAAAAATGACTTTAGAGTCAAGTTGTTCTTTCTTTTGTTGCATGAACATCACTAATGATCTCTTCATCTTGGCTGCTCTTGCTCTTCTAATAGGACCTGTTTGCATTGTAGGGGCTTGATATCTATCATTATATTTCTTTCACCCATTCTCCTCCTTATCTACGTTTTCCTCTTACGTTTGATTATTTGATGCTATTCAATACATTTTGCCTTTTGATATGGACAACATCGATAGCCACCTTTGCCTAAGGATTTTGCTTATTCTTGCCAAGTAGACTGCTATATGAATCGATCCTGTTTGTGTAGAAGATGGAAAGAACTATAGATGTAGTTGTGCAAGTGCCCATTCACTAGTATGGCTGCAGCAAATTCCGATTTGGGAGGGCACCGAACAAGGGCAATAACGCCAAATACTATGATGATTTTGGGGGTTTCGAAGAATACTTCACAAGATGATTTGAAGAAGAGGCGTTTTCATTTTTACCCAAATTAAAATAGTAATTTCTTATTTAACCAAATCCTTACAACATTTCACAATTACTCATATCTAAACTAACTATTCCTTCTATACCCATTTTGACTTTTAATTTTTAAAAAAATCAAAACATAACATTTATTCTCCTTTAACATGCATTTACTATCTTACCCATCAGCATTCAATACACCCAACCGAACCCAACTACTTGTAAAATGAATTGAAGAAACTACAACTAACATCATTCATTTGATCAGAAGTTTTGAACCATAGCTAAGAAAATTGTTCAAAGAACCATTCCCTTATAGGAGAGAAAGAAAAAAAAAAAGCTTTTTATTGTGTTGGATTGTTGATTTTTGTTTTCCAAAATCAAGAAGACAATGGTAGGGGGTGTTCAAAGGTACATTGTTCGGTTTGTTTCTTTGTTGTTTTGAAGCCTGGGTTTGTTCGTTTTGTGTTGCTTATCTAGGAGGAGGAAGGAAGGAAGGTGGGATTTTAGAGATTTTCGTTGAAATGAAGAAATTCGAGATTTGAGAGTTGGCTTTCGAGACATGAGAGAAGTATATTTCGAGACCTATTTAAGTGATTTCGAGACATGAGATAGTTGCTTTCTAGATAATAGAGGAGGCTTTCGGGACAACAGAGGGGACTTTCGAGACACACATAGGGGATTTCGAGACACAAATATTGAGTTTCGAGACATAAATATTGGATTTCTTGAGACACATAGTTGATTTCGAGACACATTTTAGAAATGGATCACATGAGGATTGCTGTTCACGAGGGTTCTGCAGTTAAAAGGATGCATGCACTTGTCGTAACATCCAATGTAAACGATGAAGATTTGAGCAGAACTATGGCAAACTTGATGAAGATTAACTTAAACCAATTTGACATACAAATGTCAATTGCTTCTAAATTTTGTGATGGAAGTATGAAATTAATAGAGATTGAAGACATGTATGACATCATGTATTTGAAGGGGGAAGGGGATCCTAAACTTGTTGTCGTGAACAAAATTTTGAGGACTTACAAGAATGGCATCAGTGGTGATAATTGTCCATCCGAACCAAATGATCATGAAAGGGTAGGATTTATTGATGCAAATGATGAAGAGGGGACATCCGGATACATTTACACAGATGATAATTGTGAATTCGATGAAGAATATATTCACAGCATTGAAGCTGATGATGATGTTGATAATGATAACAATGGTGACAACAATAGCAATGATGACAACTTCCATGATGGGATGAGACAAGTGAATCCATTTCAACAATATACTGTTCCACCTATGGGTTTTATTGGAAAGGATGCAGTCTTTAACAATAAGGATGAACTGGTAGCAGTAGTCACTAAATATTCACTCAATAACCGATTTCCATATCATGTGGTATGTTCGGATAAGGGAAGATTTGAGGCACGATGTAAGAACCAAAAAGATTGTACTTTCATGATAAATGAAAATTGTAGAGCTGGATAACAGATTTGGGTTATTCACAAGTTTGTCTCGATTCACACTTGTATCCAAACTGTATAGCAAAGCCAAAACAGGAGTGTAAGTTCAACAACGATTGGTCGTATATATGTTGGTAAACTCACCGATGCGAATCACACCCCCAAAAATGTGATTCGATACATGCGGGATAATTATGGTGTGAAGCTTTGATACACCATAGCCTGGCGATCTTTACAGCGTGCTAAAGACATAGCCTATGGAACTCTAGAAAACAGATACAAATAGTTACCGTCATACCTCCATATGTTAAGGCGTGTAATGTCGGGGACGGTGACCAGTATACGTATGTGAGATGAGTAGTTTCTGAGCTCATTCTGTGCAGTTGGTCTTTCGATTGAGGGTTTCAAGTACATGAGGCTAGTAATTAACATAGATGTGATTTGCACATAATTATGCTAAGTTTTATGATCTTTTTATGCCATTTTCTTATGTAACTTAGCTTAATTATGTTA
>JAOXNR010053547.1:2311-14044 GCA_028571225.1 Parsonsia alboflavescens | reverse complement strand
GCAACATGATCATTGATGGCGGTAGTTGCGAGAATGTGGTTTCCATGACGATGGTAGAAAAATTGGGTTTGGAAACAATTGAGCACCCGCAGCTCTACAAATTGGCGTGGTTGAAGAAGGGTAATGAGGTAAAAGTCAACAAGCGGTGCCTTGTTTGATTTTCAATTGGAAAAAAATATACGGACGAGGTTTGGTGTGATGTTTTTCCTATGGATGCTCATCACATTCTATTAGGGAGGCCGTGGCAGTATGATAGGAAGGCAACACATGACGGATTTCAAAATACATACTCCTTCAACAAGGATGGTGAGAATATCACACTGGGACCTATGGATTTGAGGAAGGAGACACCAAAGAATTTGTTGTCCAAAATAGAATTTCGTGGGAAGACGAGAAGGGCAATTGAAAATTTTGTGTTGGTTGTTCTGGAAAAAAATGCAAATCAGTCCGAGCTTCCTAGCGGGTTGCTCCGTTACCGGATCATAGTCAGTGCAGACGTGCTGGATAGTTTAAGGAGCTGCATTCTCATTATCATTCCCAGATTAAATGGAAGAACTTGCAGTCTAAATGGTGGATCAGTAACCGTTGAAGGAAGATGATGCAACGGGCAAGGTCGAGTCAGATTTGAGGGCAAATCTTTTCCCAGCTGGGGAGAATGATGCCGGGGCACTGTTCATTTAGGGGTATTTTCGTAATTTTGTTGTTTGTTATTTCTGAATCGAATTAGTTTTCTTTTTATTAATTCCGATTAGGATTTTTTTATTAATTTTGACTAGGATTCTTTTTATTAATTTCAAGTAGGATTCTTTTAATTAATTATGATTAGGATTAGGGTAGATTTTAGGTTATAAATATCTTGTTTTGTCTTAGTTACAAACAGCTTTTGATTAATTAAAATATTCGACTTTGGTCTTCCGAAAACTTGTGTGTTTTCGAAGATTTTCCAACTTTTTTTCTTTTTAATCATTCCTTTCAACATTGCTCATGCATCACATTGAATTCTTTGCCTTTAAAAGGCCTTTGAAATAATACAGTTCTATCCCGTTTACTCAAACCCATATTTAGTACTTAGTTCTAAGAACACTTTTAACTCTAAATACATATCCTTTCATCTCTAATATAACTTAGTTCTTAGAACACTTTTAACTCTAAAGACATCTCCTTTCATCTCTGATATAAGTCTTTTATAGTTACTTATAAGGGTAAAGTATTTTCCCAATATGTTGTTGTTGAAGAACGAATTAAGAATGGAAGGTAGAAAAATGTTTTATGGATAGAAAGAGAGAAGGGGTAATATTGCAAATAAAAAAAATATTGAAAAAGAAAGAGTAAAATATTTATTAAATTATCGATAATGACTTATAATAAAAACACAAAAAATATGTTAGATCAAATGATCTATAATTTAGGATGGATGGAGCATTAAATAATAATATTCAATACTTCCTGGATATTAAATAATTGCCTTCTCCAATGTTTTCAAGGAAGAAGTTTGTTGACATAACTTGTTTATTGATTCCTAAAGTTGGAGAAGATAAGGAGGAGGAAGGAGAAATAGTAGCAACAACCGGTGTTGGTGATGATGGTGATAGTAGAATTCAAGGTGATGATTCTGGCCTAAGGAAGGGTTCACTATCTAGTTCTTGACCTTAATCTCTCTCCTTCAAAAGAAAGAAATGCAAATGATGACAATTGATAACAAGGTCATATGTCGATAGTGACTATCCTTCTCATTTCTAAACACAAAAATAAACAACTATTTCAACTCACTTTATATATATAAATAAATATAGATATAGATATATATATATATATACACACACATGTGTGTGTAATCCTCTCAAATATATATAAAAATATAAAATACTTTAAAGCCATTCATTTTAAAAAAAAAAAATAGTAAAAGACGTATACTCTCCAAGAAAAAAAAAGAAACTCTATCTATGAAACAAATAACAAAATCAACAATATAACCAAGTTTGGATACAAATTACCAAGAGCTTTGATGCTGAATTTAATTAATCTCGTTGGCCATTAGTCATTAAATTTTGCCTTTTAAAGGCCTTCGAAATAATACAAGTTCCATTCCATTTTACTCAAACACAGTTTTAGTACTTAGTTCTGGGAACACTTTTAACTCTAAAGACATCTCCTATCATCTCTAATATAGGTCTTGTATATTTATTTTGTCATATGAAGGTAAAAAAATTTCCCAAAATGTCGTTGTTGGGGAGTGACATCAAGAATGAAAGATAAAAAAATTATTTTATGGAAAATCAAGAGAGTAAGGGTAATATCATCAAAAAAAAGAGAGAAATATTTATTGTTCTACCGAAAATGACTTATAATAAGGAACAAAAACATGAGTGAAGTTAAATGACTTATAATTAAGGATGAAGAGAGTATTAAATAATTGCCTTCTCCGATGTTTTTTAGGGAGGAGTTTTTTGATTTGGGAGGTTTAATGAATCCTAAGGTTAGAGACAATAAGAAGGAGTAAGGAGAAATAGTAGATGCAACTATTATTGTTGTTGGTTGTGGTGTTGTTGGTGGAATTCAAGGTCATGACCTGAATCTCTCTTCTCCAAATGAAACGAATGCAAATAATAACAATTGATAACGAGGTCATACGTGGATAGGGTGATGCTTGTCGTCTCTCTTGATTCTCACTACCAAAATACACAACCTTTTCAAATCACCTTCTATTTCTTTTTCCATTCAAATAAATGTTTCTTAAATTTGTCCACATTAAAGAAGAGTTACAATTCTTTTGATCATCTTCAATAGAAGCTAAAATACTTATTATATATTGATTGTTATAATTATTCTTAGAAAATTTTATATATATATATATATATTATTATATAATTCCCTCAAATGTATACTTCTTTAAAGTCATCCATTTAAGAAAACAAAAATAGCATTACACCATAAAAGAGTTATACCCTCCGGAGAAAAAAAGAGTAACTCCATCTATCAAAAAAATAACAAAATCAATAAGAGCTTTGACCCCATATTAAGTTAATCTCGTTGGGCTTTAGTCATTGAATTTGCCCTTTAAAAGGCCTTTAAAATAATACAAGTTCAATCCCATTTTTCTTAAACCCATATTTAGTACCTAGTTCTTAGAGCACTTAAACTCTAAAGACCTTTTTATTTTATCTCTTATATAAGTGGTTCGTAGTTATTTTATCAAGATAATTTAAAGGGTAGTGTGATAAACAACCTTATTTAATCAGAATTCATCTCACTGGGTCATATATATATATATATATGCCTAATAGGGGCTGTGGCTCATGGCCCACATCTAAAAGGACCAGTCTAGATTGTAAAGGAAAATTCTGCTTTATAATCATCCTTTGTGGACTGGACGGGGTCTGGCTCAGGTTAGTCCATGGGCCTCAATTTATTATTTTATTTTATTTTTTTAATTTTTTTTCTTCTAATAACTTCTTAATAGTTTTTTTATTTTTACAAATAATTTTTAACAATTTTTTAATTATTTAGTTATTACTTCTAAGTTTGATTTATTTTTAAAATTATGTTTTAAAAATTATAAAATAATATTTAAAAACTATAACTTATTTCTTGTGTTGTTTCTATATTATTTATATGTAAATTTTTTATTTTATATCATTTCGTTTTAAATATGAAGTTGAAATATGGAATCCGAAATTCTTTTGAATTTATTTTTCTTTTATGATTAGTTTTCAGGTTTTAAAAAAAAACACAAATTTAATAACGTTATAAAATTAATTTTAAAAAATTAAATAATAATAATAATATATGGGAACCCAAGGATTGACCCCTGAGCTTGCAACGGCTGAGCTGGGCCTTTATTTTGTCAATAACTCAAGAACCGAACCTAAAGCCAACCTGCTCTAATTTAAGGAGTCTAAGCGGCTCCTACATATATTGCATGATGGGCTTTTACTCAGTCTAGTAGGCCAAAAAATTATAGTCGTTCTCAATATGGGCTTAATGCATTTGTTAAATATTGCATTATTTAGATATCATGTATTATATCTCTAGGCAAAATCAGATATTTAATCCCATAACTTTTATTTTTTGACTACGTAAATACAAATCTTTTTATTTTTTATTGGGGATCCTCTAGTTTTTTATGAGTTACCGCATAGATCCTTTTCACTCGAATAGGACATTTTCCAACCATTTTTACTAGAAATAATATTTTATAATTTTTTTGGTCAATAGGGACAAATTGGATAGTTCACTATTCACCCATCATAAAATTAATAAAAACACCATTCCCCCAAATCCCCTCATACATGTAAATACCAGCAACTTGAGAGCCAAAATCAAAAGCCCTAATTTTCTCTCTTTTCATAAAATATTCTTTTTTCTTCACCTTTCAATGTTTTAGGATTTTTTTAAAAATAAAATAATTATAAAAGATTATAATTAGGCACAAAAACGTTGGCGTTTTCTTATCTATCCAATTTGGATAGAAAGATTTCTATTTTATCTAAATCTTCACAAAATTTCATAACTTATCCAAATCTAAAATTAACTTTTCACTCTATACCCATTTTGACTTTTTCTATTAAAAAGAAAAGACGAAACTAACCTTTATGCACTTTGAACATATAGTTACTATATTATCTCCCAACATTATCCCCAACTACCATACCGTAAAACCGAATTGAAGACAACAACTACTATCATTGATGATGTTTCATTCAGTGGAAGTCAAGAAAAGCTTCACTTGAAACAAACTCATTCTTCCTTCCGAAACGAACCCATTAAGTGGTGCATTGAGTTCAGAAAATTCATTTTTTTTTTCTTCACAAGACCAACGTAGTGTTTAAAGCTGAGAAGATTAATGTTTTTTTTTTTTACTATTATAATGATTGATGCTTGTGTTTTGATTTCGAAGTGTCTTTGGGTATTGATATTTGTCTGTTTTGTATTTTTTGTTTGGTGTAAAGAAGGAAAGAAAGGAGGTTGCAAAGTGTCTAGAGTTGAGTTTAGCTAGATTTGTCTCCAAAAGTTTCAAAGGTCAAACCGACCTTTGGGAGTTCAAGGCCGACCTTCCAAATTTTACTTTCCCCCCTCCCTTTTTTCATAAAATAAATCGACCTTCGAAGTATTAGACTGACCTTCAAGCCTTTTTTTTTTTTTGGTTGAATAGAGCTTCCAAACCAAATTCCAACCTTCGAACTTTTTTAAAAAAATTTTCTCGACCCTTTTTTTTTCAACAAAAAAAAAAAAGATAATTAGACCCTTCTCTCTGTCTCTCTCTCTCTATTGTTTTATTAAATTATTTCTTCCCCTTTTTTACCTATTATATCCTATACATTTTTCTTCATATATTTTTCTTTGGATTCTAGCAGAAATGGATTACATCAAAATTGCTATTCTCAATGGTTCTCTAAGTAGAAGGGCGTATCCGGTAGTCATACCAAACGACATTATGTCGAAAGATTTTATGAGAACTATGGTAGACTGCATGAAGATTGATTTAAATCAATTTAACATATAAATCTCAATTGTATCCAGATTATCTGATGGAAATATTAAATAAATGGAAATGGAAATTGAAATTATATACGGGATCCTGTATTTGAAGGGGGGAAACCGACCCTAAAATGGTGGTCATTAACAAAATTGAAAGATTACATCAGTGTGGTGATGAGTATGCAAGGGATGATTTTATTAATGCATATGAAAGGAATCTAAATGGGACATTTGCACCTCTAAACGATGAACCTAGGTTATCCGGAAATATTCACATAGGTGATGATGATAATTATGATTATGAAGAAGAACATGTCCACAGTGTTCATGATGACGTCTCTGACAACTTCGAAGATGGGGTCAGAGACACTTAGTTCATTTTGAATAATTTATATCAAATCCTTCTACTCAATTCACAAACATAGACTTTGGTGAGGATGAAAAGGTACATTATTCCGAAGATGAATGCATTTCACTTGTGGGTTTGATAGGGAAGGTTACAATTTTTAACAATAAGGATGAATTGACTGCAACAGTCGGTCAATATTCACTTGAGAACAAATTTTCCTATCATGTGGTAGGTTTAAATAAGGCAAGATTTGAGGCACAGTGCAGGAATCAAAAATATTGTACGTTTATGATACGTGCATAGTGTAAAGCTGAATGAAAGATTTGAGTGATTTACAAGTTTGTCCCGACTCACACTTGCATTCAAACTATATAGCAAAGCCAAACAGGGATGTAAATGCATCAACAATTGGTCGTTTGTATTCTAGTAAAATTGTCGGTGCAAATCACACCCTCAAAAATATGATTCAGGACATGTGGAAGAATTATGAGGTGAAGTTAGGATACCACCAAGCTTGAAAATCTTTACAACGTGCAAAGGACATATCTTATGGAACTCTAAAGGACTCATTTAAACAGCTTCTATCATAATTCAACCTCTTGCAGTGTACAATGACCGACATAGTAACCAGCATAGCACGGCAGAAGCAGTATTTTCTGAGATCATTTTGTGCACCTGGTCCTTCAATCGAGGGTTTCAATTACACAAGACTCGTCATTATCATAGATGCAACATATTTGAAAAGTGTATACGAGGGCAAAATTTATGTAGCTATCTGTACGAATGGAAACGGACAAACTTTTCCCCTTTGACGCAGAGCTGGCCCAGGAAGATATCCAGGATTGCCCACATAGGTCCAAGAGGCTGCAGGAGAAGTTTCAAGGCAATTGGAGATGATTCGGAAAAGTTTAGAAAAGTTTCTGAGGTCATAACGTAAGAATTGAAAAGTTGCTAGAGTGTCAGAATGGACTCAAATTTGACAAGTCGATCCAGGGCGGTCCAAGGAGTATTAATCACTGCTATGCTGTGTATAAGGCCATTTTTTGGCCATCCGAGGTCATTTGGGTGGACTTTTGGGCATTTTAAAAACTTTAGGGGTCTTGTCGTAATTTTACAATTTTTGATTTTGGGTTTATTTAAAGCCGATTTCTGTTTGGTTTTGGAGACTTGGTTTTTTTATTGAAGTTTTGAGTTTTCATCAATAAATTCGATTATCATAGTGTCTCAAGAATATTGTCGTTTTATTCTTGATTCTCCCTTTTCTATAATAAAGCTTTCGAATGAAGTTGTTTACAGTTGAGATTCTATAATTTTCCCCACCATATTTTTCCATTTTGCGTCACCCTTGCATTTGGATTTGGTGAAGAGGAGGGCAATGATTCATAGGGGTGGTTCTTTTGAAGATTAGGAACTGCATACGGATTGCTGGATGATTTGGTAATTGTATTTTATCAACACAAAGGTACACTACAGGCAATGAGAAAAGTGTATCCCAAGGTTCCGCATCCCTTTTATTTTCGACATTTGGAAGAAAACTTAAAGACAAAATACAGAGATCCTCGTGTTGCAGTAATTTTCAAAAAATGCTGCATATGCCTATGATAAGCAAAAATGTGATTACTACTTTGGGGACATTCAACATATATACCCTAGAGTTCATCGTTGGTTCAATTTTGAGGTAGGGCAATGGGGTTGGTCACGTGCTTACTATCTGAATAATCAATACAATCAAATGATAAGTAATCTTGTGGAGTCGTTCAATAAAGCTATCGAGAAAGCTCGAAAGTTACCTATTACATTTGCTCACGAGTTTTATAGGGATATGTGTCAAAGTTGACTCAATAAACGTCAAGAAATAGCCCTTACAATGCCTAATATTATTACCAAGCATGCTATGGAATGAATTGAGAATGAAACTGTGAAGGTTGACTCAGAAAGACTACAAACTATATCCATTTGAGTTAGGGAGGAGTATGTTGTCGATATCATTCAGAGGACTTATGGATGTCGAAGATGAGAACTAGAAGGAATTCCATGTAAACATACCATTGCTGTCTCCAAGTATTGAAAAAACTTTGGTATAATTTAAAACGACTTTTACGACAATCTTTTTTATATTCTCCGTATTGTTTACATTATAATTTTAAAAAAATCAATTTAAAAGCATAGTCCCAATTTTTTTTATCATCTTTAACTTTGTTAATGTCTTTTTTATTGAAATTGGGGCTCATTACTACACTCTATACCATGGGAATTCATTTGATACAGAAATATTGAGGATGACATATGTACCTTCGATATAGGATGTTTCGTTGTTTTCGAATTTGAATAGAATAGCAGGTTTGGAAGATGTGGTTTTCAATGCCACTTTTGATAGAAGAGAGGTAGGAAGATCATAAGAAGGTCAGTTCCTCTCTCGAAGAGAACAACATCGTCGAAAGAAAGCATGCAAAATATGCAAAAGAAAATGACACAATCGTCTAACTTGTCCAAATGCAGTCAATACAGAAGCCCCACCTCCCGAAGTAGAGGTTACAATATTTAATGACGGAACTCATGAAGTGCTCATATCTAATCCAGTATCTACCTAACAATCTCAAGTTTCTGGAGAAACGTCGGAGGAGACAAATGAAGTGGGAGAGTTTGTTAATGTTAATGTAAATGTCTTCAATGAGAGTGTGGATTTTTTTGAAGGTGATGTAGGTGTTGAGAGGATTCATGACTTGTAATTATTTTCATATTCTTTTTAATTACATAATAAAAATAAAACAACTACATCAATTCATTTTCATTTATATAATTTACATATTATGCAAAATATTTGCAAATATAAATAGAAAAGACTACTGGGACTAAAAACTATAACTGGGTGCTCCATAAAAGTGTGATCCAAGCCATCTCATTCCTAATGCGCTAGGGTGCATCTGAAATGCCATCCTGTAAGGACATCTTCCTAAGATGCCCCCTCAACAGTTGTGCCTTATAATATGCAATGTATGTCTCACAACTAGTCGAATTAGGCTGACTAGGAAAGGATTTAATGCCAATAAAAGAATAGTCTAACTTGGCAGGTGGAGCTGTAGCAACTCCTATCATGGAATAATATTCATAATGTACGAGAAGGTGTGGTCGCAACCTACAAACCAGCTCCATTATCTCTTTCCTGTGCTCCCTCACAATGCATCTATAGATGGCTTCAAATCATATAAAATCATCTTCTCCCCCTTTGGCGAGATTCGCAGCAATACCCAATGATTCTAGTTGCAACATGGCATTAGGACCTACAGATACATAGCAAATATTAAATTAATTAATATAAAATATAACTTATAAAAAAACATTAAATAATAACTATATTTATTATCTCCTCAACCTCCCTCCATGTAACCTCATCATCTTCTCCAATTCCCCTGATCCATCTAATAGAACCATTATCAAACTTATACGTATTAAGGCTCCCGACAGTAGAGGTAGAAAGGAAAGCGTCTCGGAGCATACTCTGCAGTTTAAATTAATTAAAATCGATATTGTATAGTAAGTAGCGAGGTAATAATTTGATAAAAATAAATATTATGCTTACATAGAGGTAAGGCGATGCAATGGTGAACCAATGCTCCATAGAGTAGGCCTCTGGTTGCCCTTTAGCTGCTAGTTGGAGCTCTCAGATGGATTGATCGATATAAGGGTCCTCCAACTCCTGCATGCATTCCCGAACCTTCTTCACGAAGTTCTCACCAAAGGAGTGGATCCCCCCCATCGAGCATCTGCAACATAAAAAACATAACTATAACATACTAAAAAAAGGTATCTGACAATCCCAACCGAGACTTTGAATGAGGCCCCATCAGCTCATCCAGTCGCTTCTCAAATCTGGAAAAGCGTTATAGGACAGTAGTGTGCCGAGCGAGGGCCAATTGCTCATGCTACTCTAATCAAGCACTGACCCATTTCTAGTGCTCGACAAATCGGGTTTGCCCCGCTCATCATACTCTGTCAATAAAATCCTAAGTTGGGCCATCATATAGTTAGCACTAGGACCCAAGTGAGAGGGCCTCTCACAGCTTTTAGAAGCAGACTACACTGTTAAACAAAATCATATTAGCTACCTACTGAGATTTCATGCTTGATTTAATAAATTAAGAAGAGATACACACCTAGTGGCGGTATTCTTCCACACCATGACCTCCAATCTTATTGGGAAGGGAAGTCACTCCTCGAAATTCTCGTCCTCATCCTCGAGGATCTCGTCATCCCTAACCATTGGATCAGGTGACTAAAAAATAAATAAATATGAAACATTAGACATAATAAATTAGACTATTTAATTTACAATTTACTAATTTAAATATCATTAGACTAACCTCTATAATCTAAGGGGGGTTGGCTGATGTCGGACGACCTCCCAGAATGAGTTGGGCTTTGAAGCCCCCAACAAACAAGTGGAATATAAGGGAGGCCGTCAAAATCAGTCCAATACGGCATTTGTTACTCATGCTCATCTGGCTCAATGTATGGTAATGAAACAGATGCCTATGTACATAGTAATTTAATTTATGAAAGGTTGATTTCATTAAAAAAAAAAAAAAATACACACACACAAGTAGAAAGATTGGTTGCTTACCGCATCCGAAAAAACATGCCACTTCACTTTGGAAGTAGATTGAATCAGACTCAAGAGAAGAAGGCACCTCGGTGCCATGTAGCGTCGGATGTAAAAGCTCCAGGTCAAGCATCAGAGCACAAATACGGGGGCAAGAACCGGAAGTGGGTGTACATCCACCATTGAATTGAAAGAAAAAAATCAATAAATTTTGACAAAGTTTTTATATGAATATAAATGAGATTGGATGTCTTACCAGTATCACCCAAGCATTGCGTTTTAAATAAATCTTCTATGCCCGAGACTCGTCATCAACAACTCTCCGGAGGCAATGCTACGTCATGCTCCTCCCCATGGTGCCCTAAGGAAATACCTCAGTTGCTGGAAAATCCTCTAGGATGCTCCACACATAATACAGAATCACTGTCGAATACTCACGTGTCAGCATATAATATCCGATAATGATGCCAGAAGTAAGCCTGAGGACATCATCCTACTCTAGAGATCCCACCTCCTTCTCCTTAAACTTATCCAAGGCCCATCTCGAGGTTAGTAGATGGTTCCCCAATAACCGCTCATATGCTAAGTTGCCCGTCAACTTTCTCTCTCTATGATCTTAATATCCATCGAGGTAATCTACCTCCGATGTGGAACCACATCTCATCAGGGCGAGTGTTATGGAAATGAACCTCCCGTCTAAGAGTATGAAATGCAACACAGGCTTAAAAACGTCATAAATAATGGGGTAGCTCCAACATATGTCCAAATAGACCCCTCCTAAATCACTCCTCAACCCCGTGAAGCCTCACCCAGTCAATCACATCAACTACCCATGAATACTTACAATGAAAATTGACGCAAACGGAAGCAAACTAGCTCAACTTGACGAGATTCGAATATCTCAAGTTTCGGAGATTCAACGAAAACCTGAGGGTTCGTTTTTGTTTAGAAACTTGCAAAATAAGAAACGGGAAAAAAAAAAACCTAATTCAAAATTCCTTTTGATCAAACTTCACCGCAAGTAGTTAGAAGCCGAATATTAAATCAACTGAAGAGCAATGTGCGAAGTAGTAAAAAATCAGGTACGTCGAAAATTGGCAATGTTTAATTAAAAAACTGCGGAAAAACAATCAGCAAAACAATTCTTAAAGCCAAAAACAAACCCTAACCCTAATTGGAATCGAAAAGTAAAGAAATTTTAAAAATACCCCTAGAAAATAATAAATTACGAAACTGTCACTTAAAAACTAAAAAATTACGACAATGCCACTGAAAACGGAAAAATGCCCAAAACTCCAGCCAGATG
>JAOXNR010053546.1:0-14044 GCA_028571225.1 Parsonsia alboflavescens | reverse complement strand
ATGACTAACTAAGATGGCCTATACAACCCGTACAAGGTAGGAAACACAACTTGTACAAAGTAGAAAAAACAACCTGTACATGACAAGAAACAACCTAGATGATATATACCTATCATGGATGACATACATTATCCGTACACAGTCTCAAAACAACCTGTACAAACTGTGAAACAACTTGAACTTCAATATATTTCACAAATTTAATAAAAGATCTCTTTTACTGAAATTCGTTCTAAAGATTTGTTACGACTTACAAGAAACACATGTCATCCTTAAAGCTTCAACCCTTAATAAAAAGATGGGACTCCTACACTTAAAAATGGTGTAACTCCATAAAATATATTACCTTTCTTAGTTTTTGCCACTAATTTCTGTTTTGAGTGACACAAGAATGATGGGACTGCGGAACCTACGGTTTAGGAAACTTAATCTAAAACTGTTTAACTCCAGAGAAGAATGAAGGTAGCAATTGCTATAGTGGAGAAGATGAAGTGTTTTCAGGGGCAATGTTAAGATGGGGGGGGGGGTTACAGGTTTTTTTTTTAGAATGTAATATAAAGTGATTCACGTTCCATTGTAGACAAACAACTCTTTCCTTTGGTAAACCAATAACTTGTACCTTTATTTCATATATGTGTTGTTTTATGCATTCTTGCCTATTCCATGGGCAAACTGATCCAAGAAAATATTCTCTTGACTAAAAATTATGCAACTTAAAAATGTGGGCAAATTTTAAAAACCTAATCCCATTTGACACCCTAATGAAATCGCCCCTTTTATATGTTATGGGACTTGATATTGTGGTTGACTCGGTAGAAGTGGATTGGTGGCAATGAGGCATGCTCTTGAAGATAACTATTATAATTTTCAAAAATTGATCAAAGAAAGAATTTGGCACGAAACAAAAAATCTTTCTCAAAATTCGAGGCCTAAAAATTGACCAAAGAGAGAATTTGGTCAAAGAAGCCTAATCAAGCACGATCCAAGAAACCTTTCTAAAAAAGGTGAGATATAAAAATTGACCAAAGAGAGAATTTGCTCAAAGAAGCTTGCTCAGGCACGGCCCAAGAAACCTTTTACAAAATGTGAGGAGCAAATATTGGCCAAAGAAAGAATTTGGTCAGAAAAGCCTACTAAGGACCAACCCAACATGATCTCAAAAAAGCCTATACATTAATTATTAATTAATGCTATTTAAGGGAGGGAATGTGATAGAACTCAATTTGGCCTAATAAGTCAATCCAACTCACATCTAACCTAAGGAGCCAAAAAGGCTAAGCCCATATATTGGCCAAAGAAAAAATTTGGTCAAAAAAGCCTACTAAGACCCAACCCAACATGGTCTCGAAAAAGCCTAGGCATTAATTAATAATTAATACTATTTAATGGAGGGAATGTGATAGAACCTAATTTGGCCTAATAAGTCAACCCGACTTACATCCAACCTAAGGATCCAAAAAAGCTAAGCCCATGTTGGCCCAAAAACCCAAAAAAGGAGAAGATGATGTTTAATTATGATTGAGATTATCTTAATTGATTTGCAGTTGGAAAAATCACGAAAGAGATAAAAGTAACAAACTCCCCCTTTTCCACATTAAAAGGACCAAGTTACACTTCTAAGTCATGCTTATCAATTTTACAATATCCTTTATGAACTCTTTCCACTATTCTCCACTCTGACTTAGGCATCAAAGAATTCTCTTGGGGTCATCACCTCCGGAACTCTCTTCTTATTTTTGCAGGCTTTGATCCAACATCATGGTGGTTGAAGATCCATTTTTTGCACCATCAATAACAAATTTGACAAACGAGTTTTTTTTTGTTCTTTTGTTTCCTAAAACAGTTATGTAGAATAGTTTTATAAAACAGTTCTCAAGAACAAAAAGATAAAAAAAGAACGAAACAAGCCCAAGTATGTCTAGGATTTAGTTTATCATTTTAAGATTCATTATATCATATATATCAAATAATACAATTAAAGGTTATGGGTAAGAATTTTATTAATAAATATTTTATTAGTGCAACAAATATCGTCATTCAAATATCTAATAAGAAATTTGAATTTCCCAAAAGAAAAAAGGAGATCCCGAAGCATCATTTATACTCAATCAATTGTCCCTTAATGCAACTTGTTGGATTTGCTTATAAAATCAGTATTTTTTCAGTATTACTTTTAATTTATATTTTTTCTTAAAGTTAAGCTGTTGTGTGTTTGGATGCATTAATCTATAACTACTTTTTAAAATTAAAAGTTGTTTGGACGAAAAAGTACCCTTTTTTTTTTAGTGTTTAGTTTTTATTATAATTTTTTAAAATCTAATAGGATAATTATATTGTATAAGTTTAATATATTACTTGGTAATATTTACTATATTTAAGTAAACTTAAATTAGTTTTTAACACAATACATTAATATTAATTTTCTAAAACAAAAGGATGAATAAAAAATGACAAATAATTAGTGTTTAATTTAATCTTGTGAGAAAAAAAAAGTTTATATTTTTTATTTGTATAAAACAAAAATATATACCCATGAGATAGATTAAATGAAAGAAAAAACTTTTAAAAAATAAAAACAAAAAAGTATAAAGTATAAAGAAAAAAAAAAAAGAGAAAAAAGGAGCAATACAGGGAAGGCGGGGCAGGATAGAAGAGACGGGGGGTTTGGGGTTATGGGCGTGAGGTAGAATAAAAATAATAATAAAAAAAGCTGAGGAAAAGAGCAGGAGGGAGAGAAAAGAAACATAAGAAAGAGGGAAAATAAAAAATTGAAAGGCAAAAGCAAAGAGGGGGAAAAAAGAAAAAAAAGGCAAAAATAAGAAGAAAAATAAAAAACGTGAAGAGGAAAAGGTAAAAAGATATAATTTGAAAGTAGAAGCCTATTTGGTTACCGTTTCCAAATTAGTTTTTTGGTTCAGGAAAATTTAGAGGGCAATAAAATTTATTTGATACATTTGTTTTGAAAAATAGTTTTACAAAGCAATTCTCTAAATCTTATTTCCAGAACAACTTTTAGGAGCATGTTTGGTTTTGTTTTTGTTTTCGTTTTATTTGAAAACTGTTTTGTAAAACCATTCTACAGAATCGTTTTTAAAAAATATCCTTGATTTTTTTTTAAAAAAAAATTTTCCGATATATAATTCCCAACAAAAATTTATATAAACATTTGACAAATGGATTACCCAAAAAAGTTGGAAAATTTGTTAATTTATAAATTAAATTAAATTTATTAATAATATAAATAGTTTTAAGTAAAAATAAGCAACATATTATTTCTTGCTAAAAAACATTTACAAGAGAAAATATAAAATATGAAATACGAAAAGAAAGTAATTTATTTTTAGAAAAAAAATTATAAAAAATCATAATAATAAAATAAAATATTTGAATAATTTATCATAAAAAAAAATATATTAATTTTTTTAATAAAATACAACATATTTTTTTATAAAAAAAATCATAATAATAAATTTTTTTAAAAAATATTTTTGGCAGGTGGCAACAAATGACCTCTACCATTGAATTTATACCATGTAATTAATTTTTTTTTTAGTAAAGAAAACAAAAAAACAAAACAAAAAATATCTAAAATGATGTTCTCTTACAAGATGTAAGAGTGTTTTGTAAAACTATTTTTCAAAACAACTATGCCAAAATTTTCTATTCTCTAAATTTTCCATAACAAAAAAAAGGGGGGGAAACTGTAACTAAACAGGCTTTAGATGTTTTGTGTTTTGTTCTTTTGTTTTCTTTTCCAAAAGAATTAATTTCTTGGTATAAATTCAATGATAAAATTATTAGAGTCATTCATTTCTATTTGCTAAAATATTTTTTTTACCTTTGATTATCATGATTTTTTTAAAAAGTTTTTTTATTTTATTAAAAAATTCAATATATTTTTTTATGATAATTTTTTCAAATATTTTTTTATTATTACGATTTTTTAAAGTAATTTTTTCTAAAAACAAATTACCTTCTTTTTGTATTTCATATTCTATATTTTCTCTTGTAAATTTTTTAGCAGGAGTAAATATGTTATTTATTTTTAATTAAAACTTATTATATTATTAATAAATTTTCTAACCTTTTTCCATGGTAATAATTTTGTCAAATGTTTATATAAAATTTTTATGAGAATTATATGTAGAAACAACTCTTTTAAAGAAATCAAGGAAAATTTTAAAAAAATTTCTAAATTACCACAAAATTTGAGAAAAAGACTTTTTTTTTTGTTCTTTTGTTTTATAAAGAAGTTTTATAGAATGTTCCAAGAAATAGTTCTAAAAAGAAAAAAAGAAAAAAAAGGCCAGAACCAAACCAACTTTAGATTGTTTAAGTAATTTTATTCTAAGCTATTTTTTTATAATTTAAAAAAAAGTCAAATTTTGACTTTTTTCAGATCATGGGATAAAATTGGAAGACAACTTAACTGAGAAGGCTTTTGTTGAAGTTATTATTCTATTCAAAATAAAAAAGTTTTTTTTTTTTTGTATAAAAAAAAAAAAACCATGTTATCCATGTTTTTGACCATTGAAAATAACACTATTGACTTTTTTTCGACCAAAAGGATGCAACTCATTGTTCGAAAATAGATTGAGGACCGAAAGGTTAAAAATAAAGATTAAGGACCTATCATGAAAATCAAAAATAGTTTAGGGATAAAAAAAATTAACAATTTATTGATTTTTTTTGTCTTATAAGTGCAATTTTTTTATTTTTTTATTTTTTAAATTAAGCCAATTCAAACACCCACAATATTAGTCATTTGATAGATTAGTGAATATTTACTCATTCTTTATCCTCATATTACCCTTCTCTCACTCTTTCTGCATAAAACTTCATTTTTTTTTTAATATATATATTTTTCTAATAGAGACATTTTCAGGCTAAAACAAACATTTTATCTTATTTTAGTAGTATCCAAATCAGTTGTACGCACCTTGACATTACGCTAATCCAAGAGGGTGTTGGTTGGATATGAACTAGACACTTATGGTCTGCACCACTTCACCGATTAGATTGTCCCCAAAGGAATGAAAACCTTTTACCTTAATATTGACAAAATGACTACAAATAACTTTTATCTACAAAAAACTTTTATTTACAGCTGTTTTGCTAAGAATGAAAAGAAGAAGTATATGAGGAAGAGAAGTAAATCAGGAAGTAAACATTGGAATTGGGATATTCATTTTCAAACAATCCAAAATAGAAATAAAAACATTCAATTCCGAACGGAGGGGGAGTTGTATGTTATAAATGTATGTAATATAACAACAAATTGGATCGAATGTAATTCAATACTAATAATATTAATTCAGTTTTATGAGTTTATTACTATTATATATTATAATGATAATTCCATGAAAAAACCTGTTTATAAAATGTTATTCATATAAATATAAAAAAGACATTAGTGAGAAAAATTCATATAATAACTCTCATTTATTCAAATGGATATAAAGGTAAATTTGATCAAATTTACTTCCCTTCCCTTCCACTTTTCAGTCTAAACAAATAGAAAAAAAATATTTCGTATTTACTCCCCCTACCTGTACCAAGCAAAATTGAAGTAATTATATTTATTTCCTTTAGAGGAAGTAAACTGAACCTTTCTCCTTCCCCCTCCCTTCCCCTCCTCCTCACATACCAAACAAGCCATAGGATCAAATAGAGTATTTAGTATATCTCTCTATCTATATTGTAAATATTATACGACCTAAATCAATTACCAATTCGATAGTTCAATTTTGAAAACATTAGGGAAAATAGTGACTAACCTTCACATATACTCCCGCCATCAGAAATTGAATGTCCTATTTTTCACTTTTAGTAATCTAGAATTAAATTTTCAATTTAATAATTTAATTAATTTTTATTAAAAAAGATGACATTGTAATGTTAAAATTAACTCAGTCAAACCTTTTTATTAAAATACAATCAAGTCAAATTGGGACATTCAATTCCGAACATAGAGATTATCTTTTAAAATGCAATAGAAAAAAATTTTACTTTTCTATTCATTCAATGAGTGTTACTTTCTCCTGCCTTTGTAGCTTCAAAGTCTCTTCCCTCTCTGCAAGTCCCTAAACCCTAGTTGAAAAAGCAAAACCACTTAATGTTATTAAAAGAAAGGTTGTTAAGTTCGAGAGTTCATCTAAATTTTCTTGAAGCCCTTTAAATTTGAAACGTAAATTTGTAAAGTTTATAAACCTTCTGAAAATATATATAAAATAATATATATTCCCTATGTATAAAATACCTATAGATTTAAATTACAGTTACCTAAATATCTAACCATTCGTAATGTCTCTGTGGAGTAGAGAAAACAGTGCAAGGGATAATATCCTTGTGCATTTTTATCTGCCAAAAACCACTCTTGCAATCACACTTAGAAAATATGTTTTTATTTTGTATCCAATTTATGAGACTTTCTTTATGTGGTTGAAAATATCCATCAAATATAGTATTATCATTTAGCTTTTTATAGTTAATCACAATTCTTGCTTTATTTCTCACTATTTCTGCATGGTTTCTAACCATAAAAGCTGGCGAGCTATGTGGGGATTTACTAGCCCTAATCAATTTCTGATTAATCAATTCTTGTATTTGATCTTAAACTCTTCTTGGTCTTCTGGACTATATCTCATTAGTGTTACTCTAATGATTTTTTCTTTATCTTTCATTTCTAACTTAGCTTCTATCTTATTTTCTTTATTGTCATGGATACATGGAAAACTAGATGAACATAAAATCATAAAAATATAACTTAAACAAAAACAGATAAGTAAGCATAAAAAATTAACAAAGCATTATAGAAAACACCATTTAAATGGATAAATATCAAAAACTAGAAGAACAAGATGTTCCACTAAAGATAGAGAAAGATTTAACAGTAATTCAATAATTCATTTTGGACAAAAAATATTAAAAGAGTTACAAGATATTAATAAAATACTCACTGATAAAAAATTAGACAGAATTAAGATAGGAGATAATAATCATATAAAAAGAAATTTAGAAAAAATGAAAATACCTTAAGGATATGGTGGAAATAATCTAAAATGGTAACTTCAGATTCTGATAGTGAGAATTGTGAGGTGGATAATTTGATTACATAGATTGGTGATTTAACTTTTCAAGAAGATAATTTCATAAAAATTAAACCAAATTATGCAATGAAAACCCAATGGAATCCTAATATAAATAATATAATTAGTACTAGTGGTGATCAACTGACTATAAGAACAAGTTTTGATAGATCTACAAGAGGATATGCAAGAGTACATGCTATTATGAATAAAACTCCTTTAGAAGATATAAAAAGTGAACCGATAAATCCATTTGGAATTTATTTAGATTTAGATTGTGTTAGAAACACCGAAGAAGCTATAGATAAATGGGAAACATCAATAAGGATAGCAGTATCAGTTAATAAAATGGATTTTGATCTAACCAAAGGATTTATAGAGAGAAGCTAGCTTAATAGTGTTCTTAGATTTTGGCAAAATATAGATGAAGAAACCCAGCGATACATAGAAGGTGAAGATAATAACGTAGCAAATCTTATATCAAGGGCTGTTGAACCAATAAGATTCGAGTTTTCCGGAGAAGAAAACTTTATAAAAGATCCAGGAATGATTAACAAATATACGATTGCATTGCCGAGATTACAATTATGTGATATCTGTGAAATAAATAAATACATATGTGTTTTTCAAGATTATTACTATCACATATACTATAGAGTTGCTGATACACATACATATTTACCTTTGTGTTTTACAAAGATACAAGACCCTTGGGGTAAAAAATTGATAGATACCTATATTCCAGGAACTGTTGATACATTAGGTAAAAGGATAACTCATTTAAAAAGATAAATTAAGTGAATGGTGTAGTGATGCAATATTGGCAAAAATGATCAAAGGATTAAAGAAGGCAGTATCTTTATGTTACGATAATCAAAAGATGCATATAATGATAGGATGCGATTCGCCTTATTTTTATAGTAAGATTAAAAAGAAATATAAGAAGAGATACTTTAAAAAACGAAAAGTTAGGTTTTACAAAAAAAAAAAAGATATTACATGCCTAAAAAACCTACATATGTTAGGAAAAGAGATAATAAAAATCCAAAAGATTGTAAATGTTACTACTACCATGAGATTGCTCATTATGCAAATAGCTGCCCTAAGAAATTTGAGAAAAAAAAAAAGAAAATTGAAATAGATGAGGACATTGAAGAAATGATAGCACATGGAGAATTTGTACAAATTGATAACTATAAAAATTTAGAATCAGATTATAGTATTTTTACCTATACAAATACAGAGTATGAATCTACTTCTGAAGATGAATGAACAAGATATAATTGAACGAGTTCGTCCCATAAGAATATAGATAATTCTATAGAATATACTGGTGAATATAATCAAGATTTACTGGTAGATAAGAGAAAGTTAAAACAAATACAAAAAGAAAACTTTTCTTTATCTAATTATTCCTGATTTAAAGTTAATATACTAGATAAACTAGCAATTAAACCTAGAAAATATCATCTATTTTTTGGATTGAATATTTGAGAAAGAGCTTTAGAAGTTTCTCTTACTTCGAATAAAGTAATGATACCTTTACTTCTAAGAAAGATATTCAAGAAAAATTACAAAAGATAAAACCTAAAATCAGGAATACTTTAGGATATATACAAATTTGAGCGATATAGATAATTATAAAATCAACTTTTAAAGAAGGATTAGATACACCAATTGATCTAGCCATAATGGATCATAGAATTCAGGATAGAACAGAAACCTATTTAAGGATTTTAAGGGTTAATTTGCAATATAGAAAATTAAAGTTCAATGTTGACCGTGGTATTTCATATCATCTCCATGATAAAGATTTTGATAAGATTTTAAGTCTTTTACAAGATTTTAAAAGAAAAGAGTTCTTCAAGGATAATAATAGATCATATTCAATTACATATATGACTTGATATGCTATTTCTAATACACATCATTCTAAATGCTTTGTCATAAAAGACACAATAGATTTTCCTTATTTGTCTATGCTGTATCTTTAGAACTTGATTTAAGGAATAAACCGATAATAACTTCTAATCGATATTCACCCAGACTATCTTTTACAGAATCAAAAGTCATAGGTAGACAAAATTCATCAAGATATCTAGAAGATGTGATATAATCAAAAGAAGATGGTTTAAAAAATTATTTGATAAAAGGAGAATATTTTTATGGATTAGGATTTACTTTTGTAAATATACTAATTGATACTGGGTTTAATGGAAATTATATCGGTCATAAATTATGTGATAAATTACACAAATTTAGATAACAAGATACACATCAATATATAAATTTTAATGGAGAAATACATGAGATACATGAAGCAATAGAAATGATATTGAGATTCGGAAATGAAACTATTCCGTTGAGATTATTAATAGAAAATGAAGGATTTAATGATACCTTAGAAATCATGTTAGGAATAAACTTTTTGGATAAAATAAAACCTTACCAGATAACTGGTTATGGATTGAAGATTACATATAGAGAAAAAATGATTTATATTCCAAGATGACAAGTCCTTATAGTATTTACATACCTATAGGAATAACATATAATCACATAAAGCAGAATACTTTGCTGCATATATAGATTGCGGTGCATGATCATGTTTATGTAAATCAGATTGTTTTCCTAAAGAATATCAACAAGATTTAAAAGCTATTAAGGGAAGATATATTTCAAATAATATCATAAGCCTAAATAAAGGAATAGAAAGACCGATAATATTATTAAGATCATTTTTGATAAAATGTCCATCATTTTATTGTTATAACACTGGAACAGATATTTTACTTGGAAATAATTTCTTACAGTTGTTTCATAAGATTACATTTGATACTACTTTATATCAAGTGATATTTAAGACACCTTGTAAACATTTGATAGCAGTAAAAAGATTAAGGAATGCATATCAAAAGAATGGTGATATAGGAACCGGTTTTGCTTAAAGGAACACCTTTATTACAATATCAAGTCATGTTTAAAAAGCTTCAAAATGAGATAGAAAGAAAAAAACTTTGATTAGAAGAATATTTTTTTGATAACCCACTTCAATTTTGGGATAAAAATAAGATAGAAGTTAAGTTAGAAATGAATAATAAAGAAAATATCATTAAAGTAACACCAATGAGATATAGTCCAAAAGACCAAGAAGCGTTTAAGATACAAATACAAGAATTGATTAATCAGAAATTGATTAGGGCTAATAAATCCCCACATAGCTCGCCAGCTTTTACGGTTATAAACCATGCAGAAATAGTGAGAAATCAAGCTAGAATGGTGATTAATTATAAAATGCTAAATGATAATACTATATTTGATGGATATTTTCTACCACATAAAGAAAGTCTCATAAGTTGGACAAAGAATAAAAAGATATTTTCTAAGTTTGATTGCAAGAGTGGATTTTGGCAAATAAAAATGCACAAGGATAGTATCCCTTACACTACTTTCTCTATTCCATAGGGACATTACGAATGGTTAGTAATGCTATTTGGATTGAAAAATGCACCTCAAATATTTCAAAGAAAAATGGACAATATATTTAAAGATTAAAATTTCTTATTTGTATACGTTGACGATGTTTTAGTTTTATTTGATGATTTAGATTCTCACTTATAACATCTGGATATATTTGTTAACTTATGTCTAGAAAATGGATTAGTCTTGTCACAAAAGAAGGCAATGATTCTTCAAAACGAGATAGAATTTTTAGGAATGTAGGTAGGGAAAATTTCATATAGGGGAAATGATTCTTGGAAGATAGAAATATTTATAAGAGGAGTACGCAGGAAAAAAAAGCAAAAAAAAAAAAAAAGAAAACAACATAACAGAAAATAACAGTATTAGAAAATTCTGCATACAAAAAAAAATAGTAAATTTATTATTATTAAATACTATTACAATATTGGGATTGTTGCTAAGCATATAATAATTATTCTCTAGGATTCGTTTTCGCAACATTGCCGCAGTTGTTCCCCGGATTTTTTCGTTCTTGCCCTCTGTTTCTCTTTCTGTTTCCTGTTGGATTATCTACCATGTTTTGATCTTCCGTAAAATAAATAAATAAATAAAATAAAGTCAAGTGACTACTGGAAGGAAAACTGAATGTTTTATGGAAATCACTGCAATAGATTAAATCTGAATAAGGAAAGCACTTAGCGCATATATATTGTATATATATTCGTTTCTGATTTGATTTTGTAGCCGTTTGTCTAGAAATGCAGTAGATAATTCCTATGTCTGAATTATCTAATATAGAATAAAATATAATTTTTTAAAGTAGATATATGATATGCAGAACATGTTTTTTTGAATTTCTTTATGTGATATGCAGTAAATTTTTCTGAGATTTTTATGTGCATATTGTCAGTCTACTTTTAGTAGAAGTCTTATCTATTCTGCTATAATATTATAATAGAATATAATAGTATTGTTTGTTATATTAGAATATATATTCTTCTATATATTTCACAGTATAATAATACTATCTGTTTATTGTTCAGAATACTACCATTTTCTTAAAGGAAATTATTTCCGTATTTTAATTATGTCTTAAATATATCTATATATATATATATATATATATTTTTTGTTTAAGACAGTTTGTTACATTTCTATTTTTTGTAAATAGAAATGGCTTCTACATCTGTAACTCCTGTTGGTACTATGACTCCAGTCAGTATTGTACTAATGCAAGGAGAAAAGCTAGAAAAATTCAGTGGAGTTGATTTTAAGAGATGGCAGAACTAGATGTTGTTTTATCTCACGACACTGGGTTTGGCAAGGTTTCTAAACGAAACGTGTCCAGTTTTAGAAGCTGGAGAATCAGACAAAGAAAAGGTTGCTGTTGTGGATGCTTGGAAGCATTTTGATTTTCTGGCACGCAACTACATCCTCAATGGTTTGGACAATACACTGTATAATGTGTACAGTTCCAAGTTAACAGCCAAGGAAGTGTGGGAAGGTACGGACAACAAGTACAAGACTGTGGATGCTTGCATGAAGAAATTCATAGTTGGCAGATTTCTTGATCTCAAAATGGTGGAATCAAAGACAGTTAGCAGTCAAGTTCAAGAATTTCAGGTGATTATGCATAACATTCATTCTAAAGGGATGTCAATAAGCGAGTCCTTTCAAGTTGTTGCGTTCATTGAGAAGTTACCATCTTCTTGGAAAGAGTTCAAGAGCAATCTTTGAGGACTTGATCACTAGGTTGAGGATGAAGGGAAGGCCACAAACAGACCTCTTCTAGGCATCGATCGGAGGGAGTCTAGAGAGGGAACAGACATTACTTTTTCAATTTTTTTCGGATAGAAAATCGGAATCTGTAGTCACCAGCAAAAGTCTTCGATCTCTGCCTCTACTTCGTCACACAAACGTCTGTATCTAATGCATGTCTCACGAACATGGCAACAGGACAAACACGATTGAACTGCTAGATTCAATCGTGAATATCATTTTTGTCATTTTTGGTTTCTCTGAATTCTCTATTTTTTTCTTCTACCCAGACTCTCTGACAGAAAGTAAAGCTACAAAAAAGAGAGAGGTGTAATCTCTTTGAAAAATGAGAGGTCTATCAGAGTGTGACTGAAAAAGATTTGTCCAGGTTCAACGAACCTAGAAAAATACAATTTAGTCACATAATTAACTCTTAATTATATTTTGGTTAATTCCTATCCGTGAATTAGCTTAAACAACTTTAGCTAATTACGTTTAGGTCCCAAACGAGATTCTACCCATTAAGCAATATGTTCTGAATGTGTGACCCAATAGGTTCTCGTAAAATTTTCATTTGACATTAACAATATTTAATGTCATGTACAATAAACGGTGTTTAGCAACACATTATTGCTATCCAATTAGTGAGAATGTCGGTGACAAGACAAAACCTTTCGTGATATAAATAACATGTCTTAATCTCTTTATCCAAGAAGTCATAATTGAACACGAGTCATGGAACGCGTCATACTCGTAAAGTTCTATATCTGAATTCTCAATCTTGAGTAGATTAATTAAACCGAGTAAGAGAAATATCTCAAGTCTACTTATTCGAGCATGGCCATGCATTTCATAATCTCTCTCAACCAAGAATACCAGACATCAATCTCTTGTTATATAAGAGGGACAAATTCTATCTTGATCATTCAACATTCCATAGCACAAATTAGGACATACTCAATACATGCCTTTATTGTCCACTCAGTTAAGAGTGACGTTTGACAATATCAAAGCGACAGAGATACACTATTTAAATAACGGAAAATCCAATATTTAAAATCTGTATCAAGAATGACTGGAAAAGTGGAAACAAGACCCGATATGATTTGATCATTCTGAACAAATCCAAAATCTTTGTAGACAGAGCCAATCATTAATTCCTAACCGTGGGGTGAATGGAATCTGATACATAAATCGGTTAATTAAAGAATACAAAAAGCTTTGACTGTGTCGCTTAGGTTATATAGGAATTCCTTGGCCCAAGTGTTAAAAATAACAAGTTCTTCATTACCAAAAATAGAATAACCACTGATAATAACAAAATAGATTATATTTATCGAGAAGTGAAAAATCGTATGGATACGGTCTTCATTGTGTAAGGAGGGATTCGAACCCCTGACACCGTTGTTCGTAGCCACGTGCTCTAATCCTCTGAGCTACAGGCCCCACCTCGTCTCCAGCGGATCTGTTCCTGGGAGTACCCTAAAAAAATGGACTCTTTCCTCTCCTCAGCCATTTCAATTTCGGGTTAAGAAGATCTGAAGGCACGTTTATCTCTATAAGAGGTGCGTTCCGAGGTGTGAAGTGGGAGAGAAGGGATGTCACAATTGGGGTTTTGAATAAGACGACCTTTTTATTTTTCATTTTTTCATTTTCATACTGAAAAAGTAATAAGAATGAGAGGTGTTAAGCTTTTTATCATCCTGGCGTCGAGCTATTTTTCCGCAGGACCTCCC
>JAOXNR010053545.1:0-14049 GCA_028571225.1 Parsonsia alboflavescens | reverse complement strand
AAACTAAATCCTAAAAGGATAAAACTAAACCCTAAAAGGATAAACTAAACCCTAGGGGTATTTGATTAAATTTTAATAAATTGTTGAAAAAAAAAAGATAGAAACCGTTAAATTTGACTGTTAGTTGACTAACTACTGCACTCATTAATGTGTACGGTCAAGCAAATACTAACATTTATATGTATATGTATATGTATATGTGTGTGTATAGACACTAAAGAATAATTGAAAGAAAAATTATTAAAAAAACTTTTTATATTTTTATTCCTTTATTTTTAATAATTATTATTATTATTATTATTATTATTACTAATTATTATTTTGTTTCTAAGGGATTACATAAATTCTGGTTTTTCATGAAAAATAATTTCTTCATATCCATTTGTTCACTGAAATGATAATAATATTTTTAATTGAATAAATGTTATATAAACTTTGAAAAAAAAAACAATTAAAATTTTCACTACACGATAGGTTGCATCAAGAGAGATTATTTTTTTTCCGACACATATGTATCGTCAGAGATATAAACTTCTCACAATACCATGTTTTTGTATAGGAAAAACAATTAATTCTAAGTACACTTTATGTGTTGAGCATTTTCTTCTTTTTTTTTACACTAGTTTTGACATAACAGTAACATTATGACGACACATAGGTTTTGTGTCTAGAAAAGAAAACCTTTCATGACTTACATTAAGTACATCATCATAAATTATGTTTTTCTTAGCTCAAAATTATTTTAGTTGTTTAAACATATTCGGTGAGACTTTTCCCGACTCACACAGTGTCACCATAAAATGAATTGTAATAAACCTGTTTTTTTTTTTTTAGTGAGTATTTGAATAAAATTTTTCTCGATGCTTTTACAAATTAGAACCAAAATAAAATATCTCTTTTAAACGAATGTAATTATATTTTGTATAGATTTATATCCCTCTTCTATTTCATAACATAAAAAATTTGATAAGTAACATAACCCTTTCTTGAAAAAATATTTTAGCTAAATAAGTTCTCTCAATCTCTATTATAAGTCAATAGTTGTTGTCTCTCACTGATTTAAGAAACAAAAATACATGTATATTATGTCTAAGATACTATTTATCTCTTATATTTATAATTACAATTATATGTTTCTTACAATAAATGTGAGAGAGTGAGTATTCAATAGAGTGAAAGACTTCAGAAAACAAAATGAATATACATCGATGTTGCAAAAGAATTTATAATATGAGAAAAAAAAAAAAAAAAGATAGCGAAAGTAGAACAATTATTTTTTAAAAAAAAGAATAAAAGAAAAAAAAAAAAACTGTCCCATGAACAGAAGATAGAGATGGGCTGTGGTGATAACGGGATGGCCTCTTCCCCGAAGGGTTTCTTTCAACCCTTTTTTTCTCTTCTTATATAAACAAAAGGGTTCATTAAGAAATATATGCCAAAATGGATAAGAAAAATGACAGGAAAAAAAAAAAAAAAGAAGAAGAAAAATTTTGTGATGATTATGGCATAATAAAAAAAAAGGGTAAAAAAAACTATGACTTATTGAAAAAAACTAATGAATTTCAGCCCTTGGAAATTAAGCCAAGTTTAAAGAAGTGCTTCTTATGTGTGGGATCTTATCCTCAATTTTCAAACTTGATAAGGAATCGGAATCAAGTTCAGATCATTCCAACGCCTCACTACCACGCCCATGGTTTCCTCCATGTCCAGTTCTGTCAGCTTCCGTTCACCTGGGAGTTTCCAATCGAAATGAAACAACAATTGAGCCAAAGGTAGCATAATACTAGATTCGGCAACCGATATCCCAGGACAGATTCTTCTTCCAGCACCAAATGGAATGTATTCAAAATGATTTAACTTGTAATCAAGAAATCTTTCATTTTTTTATGATTCACCTAATTGAATTAAATTAAATAGATTTTAAAATTGTATGAATCAAAATATTCTTTTCAAAATTAATTTTGAATAAAAAAAATGCATATCTATTCATTGATTTTAAATATTAAAAAGGATATATTAATATCATGAAAAAGAGGTAATGTTGTTAATGTATATGTATTACTTCAAAGTTTCTAGAATTTGTTTACTTTTGTCTTGGCTTTTGCTGAATTTCGGACCACCCTTAAGTTATCACCATTCGAAACTTAAAAAATGAATAATTGGACATTTAAGGATTTAACCTTTAGTCAGTTTTACACTTTGGTCCTTTACTTTTTTTGATTGTGTTGGTCCCCAAACAAATTATCATTGGACAATTCAATCCTTGTAATCGTATTTTTTGATAACACCAACTTAACACCCACTTGAACAAACTAATAAGGGAAACTTCAGTACTATGTCATTTAATTGGTCAAAAACAAATATTAATTGAAATTCTATTGAGTTAAATTTTAATTTCTGTCTCAGCAAAAAATGGATTTAGCTGGACCATAACATGAATTTAGCTTAGCAAAAAATTTCAGTTTATACCCGTTTTTGACAAATTGAATAGTGTGATATTGAATTTGCCTTGGTTAATTTGGTTAAGAGATCATTGACTGAACTTTCTAATGGTTTTTTTTTTATAAAAAAAATAGTTTTCAAATGATCAAATTTTCCAATAATAATTTGTTCGATGATCAACATGACCAAAAACATAGAGGAACAAAAATGTAAAACTAACTAAAGATTAGGTTCTTAAACATCCTATTTCTCCTTCAAAAATTAAACTTACGTGCTCTTTCGAGGTGAATTTCTTGAATATTTGGAGTTTCTACAAATCATGAGATTTAAGAATTTTGGACCATAGTTAAGTTATGGCCATTAGGAACTTCATAAATTAAAACTCACTAGCTTTTTTGATGCAAATTTATTGAATATTTGGAGTTTTTACCAATCATGAGATTTAATAATAATAAGTCTATGGGTTGTCCAAAGGATTTCATAATGTCTCGTATAGAAAAGGTGTAGGAATTAGGCATCCATAAAAAGCCCATACTTTTTGTATATTAATACAAGTTGAGTTGTTTATTATTTTAAATTTCAAGGAGTGTAAGTTTGAAAAGTTATATTATGAATTGAAACTTTGGAAAGCGTTGTTAATTTTTCTGTTAAAAAATTGCTAATGTATTTTCTTTCATTTGTTAAAGAATCATGGAGTATTCTAGTTAAGAGACAGAAACATGATAAATAGTGCATTCATTATATCCTTTTGTACTTCCTCTATTATTCTTCTGGATTTGGTAGGAGGTCTTGTGCCACATAACTAAGACATATGTCCTTAGGATGTAAGAAAACAATGAGAGTCGAAAAGAGATTTATTACCCAATGTTCCAAGAGGAACAGTCACCTTCGAAATGCCCCATTCCTTCTCCAAATTGTCATTAATGCACGGGAAAACATGTCTTTCATTAAATAACTCAAAATAACAATCTCGGGCCACAAGAACTTACCAAATTTCCCCCCAGTTGTTCGCAATCCGGTAGCGCATGTAGTGTGGTTTCTTCTATCTATATCAGAAGAGAATACCGGAGAGGTAATTTCCGATCCCAGATATCTCCCAATTAAATTTTTCTAGAAAAAGTGCCAAATGGTAAGACATGTTGTCGACGTGGTAATTTAAAAGTGGCTTTTTATGTAAAAAGTTATTTGGATAAAAAGTACTCTTAAATTTTTATAATATTTTTTGTTTTCATATATATATTTTTTAATAAATTGATAATAACAATTACATATTAAAAAATTTTATAAAATATATTTAAATTACCATTTAATATGTTTAAGTCCAATTAAGGCAAAGCTACATTGATCTTACGGTGGGCAAAAGCCCTACCTGAAAAATAACATGTTTATGTTATGGTAAAAATTTTTTATTTAATTTGTGTAGATTGGCTCTTAAAAATTGTTAAAGCCTTGTGCATTTTTTTTTTAAAGAAATAATATAAAAACTCTGCTTTTAAAATATAAAATTTTAAATTTGAAGAAACTTCTTTCTATCAATTTTAATTTTTTAAATTTTCATTTGAACTTTTTTTAAACTAATTGTATATATTTAGACACTATATTGCTAAAAAAAAAAACACTATAACTGAGAAGCTAGTGAGTAGGATTATGAGGGCTTGGATCAATTATGACACAATTGTGTACCACTCTCTCTTGTAATAATAAAATATTAAAAAAAATTTTACAAGTAACATTTAATTATTATTTTTCTATTATATTTTATATATTAAATCCTAAAAGATAAAATAAACCTTGATCTTTTAGTATTGTGTAACAGGAAACCTAGAGGCGATTATGAGTGAATATGACCATTTAATTTCATAGATTTGAGATCATCAAGGCCGGATTCATGCTTTCCTTGGATGAAGTCTCATGCTTTTCATAACAATTGCTTGCAGGTATTTGAGATCATCAATGCCGGATTCATCAACATTTCCTTTATAGTCAGACACATTCCTTATTTCTTGTGCCCTTCTGAGTATTCTTGAGTTTTTAAGAGTTTCAGAGATTGCCCATTCTAGTGATGTTGAAGATGTTTTGCTTCCAGCACTGAAAATTTCCTGAAAATTAAAGGGGAAAAATATTCCTGATCATGATGGGTTAGTTCACCAGAAATTGGATGCAAGTTTCCGATTACCGGCAACTGCCTTGGCCCTGGCGGCAGATTGAGTCTAGGGCTTCTTTTTCTTGTATGTTTGATTAGCATGAAACAGAAGACGAGGAACGCACAAAGTGCTGTAATGGTGAACTCCATTAGGGCCACGATGTATAGATTGGTGGCTCTCTAGACGAAGACAGGAGTAAACATTATAGAAGAATTTTTTTTTTAATTTTTTTTTTTTTCTACTCCTCTCCAAACCCGCCCTATACCTCCCTCGAGGATTAACAGTGACACCCATCTACTCTCAGCATGTCTCAAACTCGAAACCTCTCAATTTCAAGTGTTGCTACTTACCACTAACCTAATAAGACTTGACAAAATTTATCGAAGTTTTAATCTATAGGTGGTGGCTCTCTAGGAGTAGATTAATACTCTCTTGATGAAGAAATTAATACTTAGTTTATTTTACATTTAATGACTTCGATTTCTCAATAAAATTTTAACTAATTTAGAAAATGAGATATTTATTTTCTAACAATTCAAAATAGAAATGTGTATAGAAAAATGATTTGTTTGTCTAAAGTTGAATATTTCATTTGTACTTTTAAAATTGAGTATGTCATTTTAATTTACAAGTCCTCGACTCGCAACCATTAAGGCAAATCAAAGACAATATTTCCTTCTATACACTTCGCAACATGTTTAAAATAATATTTTAACGAGCGAGGTCATGGCAAATGGATTCTTTCAACTGAATGTTCCCTGGCCATGGTATTAGCCGCGTTCATGCTCGATATGGGTTGGGCTGGAGTTCAGTGTCAACCATAATCTTTGCTTCGTTGACCTTTTTTTTTTCTTTACCAAATGAGTTTCTTTAGGGAGTTTTTTTGGCAATGGAAATTCACCATTTATTAAGTATAGAAATTTCTATATTGTTAGAAGGTGTTAAGACCCCCCTTATATCACCAAATGCATTTGTTTGACTGAGTGGAGGTTGCCCTAGTGGCAAATCCTTGGTATCTGCGCGAAAGGTCTCGGGGTTCAAACCCTGCAGCACACCCCCTCCTCCAAAAAGAAATTTAAAAAAAAAAAATGCATTTGTTTGATATGATTATTCTGAATAATGATTTTTTCTTATGTAGTTTTATACTTGCAACCATTTGAAAGAAGTGGAATTGTTTTCACCTTAACTGAAGTAAGGTTCATTAGATCTCATCGATTTGTATTCTTTTTATTTTTGTTTTAATAATAAATAGGTTGAAGTCTGTCAAAACCCTTTTTCATAGACAGATAAAAAAAGTACAGAAATTTTCCCAAAATTTTAGTCATAAATTTCATATTAAAATCCCCTGTTATGGTAATATAATGGTGAGTAACTCCGATTTCAACAGTTTTGAAGGTGAAGAAAATGGAGTGTCAAGAAAAATTTATTATTATATGTAAAAACGTACGTGTCTATTTTTTTTAATGATGGTAAAGAAAATGATGTAAAAAATGTGATAAAAGATCTAGAGCCAACTTAATTAATGTAAAGGAATCTTTATCTTCTAAGTGTGTCACTTTCTCTATACTAGTAAAAAATTAACATGTCTTAATTATTTTGTTAGATATATTTTATATACTAAATTTTAAAAATATAAATTAAATAATGGGGCAATGGCACATGCTTTAAATATTTTATATTTTATTTTGTTAAAGACATTTGTTAATTTTTTACTGCTGTAGCGAAGGTGGCATTTAAATATATACTAGAAGATCCAAAGTCAAATAAAGGTGATATTGTTATGACATTCTAAATCTTCTTCTTTTTTTTCTTTTTTATGCACTTGTGTTACACTTCTAGTTACACCAATAAAACATTTATACATATCTTTAAGAGATAAAATACTCATAGGGTTTAGGCTTAACAAAAGTATAATGATTAAATTCACGGATTTTATAGTCTGATGGTCAAATTGAAAATAAGTGACAAATTCAATGACTACATTATAAGTTAAGTCTTTTAAAAGATAATTAAAATAAACATAATTTTTGTTTAAAATTACTACATTAACAAATGTAATACAAATTGTATAATAGAAGATTTGGAATTCATTGTTACGTTAAAAAATATCCAAGTTGATTTTGTTAAATATTTTTCTTAAAATTAATTTATCCTATTTCTTACTAATAAGTTAGTGGTAAGGTCATTATGAAGTTCATTTGACTTTCATAAGAGGTTTTTTTTTTTTTTTTTTGAGTAAAACCGTCAAAGACGGGGGTTAGGTAGACCACTACCTGTTTATTAAGTTTAAAATTGTAGATGGGCATAAATGCCTTTCAACTCTTTGTTGTCTCTAAATGCATTTAAATTAAAACATTGTGAAATAGGCTATCTAGAATTGGTAAATAATAAGCTTGCTTAATGTGGTGCATTGCTGCTGCTTTGCCAATTGATCTTCTGTATAATTCTCCTACTATTGCTTTGCTCAGTTGAGTGAAGTGAGGCACAACGAGCCACACAAATTTCATAACAAATTAGGATGGAAATGAACCTTGCCAGCACCCCCAATCTTCTGTGTTGTTGTTTCCAAGCTTGAAGTGTTTCCTCCAGTTGAGATGTCCTCCAATCAATTCCGAATGCTAGACTGTAGTGTTCCCATATGTCTTTGGCAATCGAGTAGGTGCCAAAGAGGTGCATTATTGTTTCACCGGCTGTCATGCAGTGACACCGTCAAGCTAATTGGAAGCCTAACCTTGATCACATGTCATCGATTGCCAAGTAATTGTGATTCAGCTTCCACATGAAAATAGACCATGTCAGTGGGATTTTAGAGTGAAAATAGTGATTTGTTGTAGTGTCCTCTAGTTCCTCCTCCTCCAAGGTCGATATGCAATCTGAGATGCTGAACTTACCTGAAGGGGATAAGTTCCAGCGATAAATATTTGTACTTTGGTTCGTCTCTACCGAAACATGTTGTTCTGTCCAATCGGCGGATTGTTGCAAGCATAAAGAGTTTGTCGACCTGAACTTCCACCACAGCTTAAACCTAAATGCTCTTACCGTTCTGTGGAGAGAGTGAGTGCCCAGCCCGCCTCTGTAATATGGTCTACAAATCCTGTTCCATGAGCTCCAATGCCTGTTGTGACCGAAATATGAGTTGCCCCAAAAGAAATAGGAAAATTGTTGTTCCAACTCGTTGATGACTTGCTGTGGGGGGTTGGTGACTGCCAACAAGTAAGTAGCCGTATAAGTGAGCACATGTTTCATCAATATCAGCCTACCACAGGGGGATAAATATTTCCTCTGCCATCCATTGATTTGGGCCTTTACCTTGCCGATGAGAGGCTCATAGTAGGAGGTTTTCGATCTCCCAGGAAAGATTTGGCACCCAAGTAAGTGATTGGTGATTGTTGGATGACACAACCCGTGACTTCTTTCAACATCATCTGTCGCTGGTGAGTAATGCATGAGGAGAGATACATGGAGCTTTTGTGGAAATTGACCTTCTATTCCGAACAGTCTGGGTAGAATTCAAGAAATTCTACAAATCTCCTAAGACCTTTTTTCAGTCCCCTTGTGAATATTATAACATCATCTGCAAAGCTCAAATGTGAAATCGGGAGGCTGATATTATGTGTAACAAAGTCTCCAATTTCACCATCATATAGAAGTTTGTTTAATCCCCTTGAGAGTACTTCTGCTGCCAATATGAACAATGTGGGGGATAGAGGATCTCCCTGATGAACACCTCTTGATGATGCAAAGAATCCACTTAGCTTTCCGTTTATTGTGATAGAGAACTTATTGTAAGCTAAGCAGTTGTGGATGAGGTTCGAAAAGTGACTGCCAAGTTTGAATTTCTTCAATACCTCTAGTAGAAAACACCAACTGACCCTATCGAAAGCCTTTAACATGTCGAGTTTCAGGATCATATTCCCCCCAATACATTTCTTATTCAAAGATTGAGTCAATTCTAAGGCTAGAAGTATATTTTCTGATATATTTCTACCCTTAACAAAGCCCCCCTGATTCGAGCATATCAAATTAGGAAGTAGTTTAGCAAGGCGAAGGGAGATTACCTTTCCAATTACTTTGGAAGAAAAATTGCAGAGGCTGATTGGTCGGTAATCTGCAAAAGTAGCTGGATTATCCACCTTTGGAATAAGGACTATTTGGGTTGAAGTGAATTGTTGAGGCATCCGAACTCCGGCCCAAAAATCCCTTACCGCCAGCAACATGTCTTGTTGTATGGTTTCCCAAAATGCCGTAAAGAACACATCTGGAAAGCCATCCACTCCAGAAGCACTTTCCCTATCCAATCCAAAAACCGTTGCCTTCACCTCCTCTAGCTCAGGGAGAGCCGAGAGGGTCTTGTTCATGGCGGCATCTATGATTGTCGGAATTGTTGATGTGTAGTCCTTTAGGTTTCATCGGCAGCCCACTTCCTCTGTGAGTAGTCTAGAGAAGAACTCAACTGCCTCTCGTTCGATGTCCTGTGGGTCCGTTAGCCATGTTCCTTCCTTGTCCTTAATTTTGGTAATCTGCAAAGCTGTTTTCCTTGTGTGCCAATAGCTTGAAAAATATTAGGTATTTCCTTCACCTTTTTTTAGCCATTTAATTCTTGATTTCTGTTTCCAAAACACTCCTTATTCTTTAAGTGGAAGACCAAGTCAGTCGTGCCTTGTGAATTCCTTCTCTGTTCTCTTCCGTGGCGTTCTGCATATAGTCCTCTTCGAGTTGTTACTAGGTTTTCAACTCGCTGAACATTGGTTTCTACATTACCGAAGGTATCTCTATTCCAGCCCCTGAGGGGTTTTTTCAGTCTATGTAATTTTCTTGCTACCCTTCTCATTTTCCTTCTATGCTTTGCTGCCAGGAGGATTCAACTAGATCCCGAAAGTCCTTGTGTCTAAGCCACATTCTTTGAAATCTGAAAATTCTTGGACCTTGAGCAATTGCCATGCCTGTTGAGATGAGGAGAGCACAATGATCTGAGGGGACTCTGGGAAGATGCTCCACGGTGCTATTGAAAGTTTGCTGCCAGGTATCATTTACCAAAACTCTATCCAATCTTTTCCAAAGGGGAGGAAAAGTCGATCTGTACCAAGTGTAGTTGTTGCCCATGAAAGGGATATCTAACAGCCCACATTGTTCCACACTGTCGTTGAATTCTCGGATGGGCCTGAGTGGCGGGGAGGAACCTAAACATTCATCAAGTTGGTGAATCACATTAAAATCTCCTCCTAACAGCCATGGACCAAAGACTAACTCCGAGAGTGTTGCCATCTCCTCCCATAGTTGTCGACGAGCTACATAGTGACAGGCGGCATAGATAAAAGACATCATACAAATGACATCTAGGCCCATGTATTTCTCCACCGAACAAGTCAGCATTTGCTTCGAATTTCTCAAGACAGTCACCAATAAATCTGAGCACCAGAATAACCAAATTTTCCCATTGAGATTTGAACAATAATGTGGCATATTAAGTTTGAAGGCATAGGAAGCAATCCCAGATGAATTTATCATGGGTTCTAAAATAGCAATCATCATGGGTTTGTATGTTAGGGTGTGTTGTTTCAGTCTGGCCAAAGAGGAAGAGTTACCTATTCCTCGAATATTCCAAATTATGAGCTTCTTCATATTGATGGATTGGAGGGTAAGCAATGGCGGGACTGAAGTCTTGTGGTCACATTCGAGGGAGGAACGACTTTCTTCTTTTTTATCTGGTTTGGAGGAGCTGATTGGGCTTCACCCATTGCCTGAAAATCCACATACAGAGTTAATCCTTCGGGGTCGGCCTCAAATTCCATGTTTGTTTCTTTCCATTTCGGGTTGATGGTGTCTGGATCAGTTGTTGATTCCCCCGAGTTGTTTGATTGCTCCTGTACCTGTGCCCAGTCTTCTGCTTACTTCTCTGTTGAGGGCTGTTGCTCTGTGCTCACTATCAGATTTTCCACCAAGTGGGGACTGGTTTCATTCTGAGCTGGCGGGAGGTGAATTTTGGGAGGGGAGGTTCTTTGCTCGGCCGCAATTGAGGCCGCCAATGGGTCATAAATTGGGTGACGGTTTTCCTGGGCCTCCTTTGAGTTTAAGATCAGAAGATCGTCTGGAACATAGCAGCAAGTTTGGAGTCGATTTGTAGTTTGGACTGCTGTAGTTTCATTTTCCTGTAGTGTTTTGATTCCACCGAGTGCTAATTTTTAACTGGAGAGTTGATCTGATGAGGTTTCTTGGTTGTCTGCTGTGGCTATGGTGTCAAGTTGGCCATTTATTTCTCTGTGTTGAGGGGTTTTTTCAATTTTGAATGCTTTGTTCTACAGAGGTCAATGGAGTGACCTATCTTCTTACAACATGAGCAATATTTTGGGGCATCCTCAAAAAGAATGTCCTGCCAGAATCCATCCTCTGCTTGGCCCACCCAAATACGTTTTGGGGAGTTCTTCAGTAGATCAACTTCAACACAGACTCTTGCAACACTAGGACGTGCCATGTTTGCCTTTGGGGCATCAACTTTCAATGGTTTGCCTATAACAGAGGCAAACGAGTACAGTATCTTTTTCTTGAACAAATGAACAGGGAGGTTTGGAAAAGTGATCCAAACCGGGACAACGGAGGGTTCCGAGTTGACGTGAATGTTTGGTGACCACTTCAGGATGCGGATGGGGATGCCATTGAGACTCCAAACCCCTTTCATCCATAGCCGGCAGTAATCCTCCTCCATGCTGGCTCTAATGAGGATATGACGCTTATTGATCAAACCAATGGAGTAGTCGCCTTTCAGACCAATGGTTTTGAATTCCCTACGGATGATCTCCATAGATGGTTTTCCGTGTAAAAATTTGCCAATCAGGGCATGCTTAAATGGTAAGGAGAGTCGTTCGATTTCTTCTGGGGAGAAGAAAAAAGCCGGCTCACCCTTGTGCAACTGGATCAGTTGTAACGGTATGGATTCAGCAGAGGGTTGTGTTTGGAAGAGAGAGGAAAATGATTTTTGTCCCCAAGGATTTTTCGGTGGAGGATCCACCTATTGTTTTTGGCAAGTATCCCACATTGGCTTTTTGTGTCAAACAATGGGAGGAGTTTTGGCTATAAAAGAACTCCTCCCCCTCCCTTTGTAATCATCTCATCAACAACCCAAAAATTGTATCCTCTCCTATTTTTGGACAATTTTTTCTCTCTTTGTAATATTTCTTCAATTAGAGAAATATTATTTTAGTAGTGTCCAAGGATGTAGGCATAATTGGCCGAACCTTGTTAAATTCTGGTGTTTTCTTTTAAATTTGTTGAATAGCTATTGTCGGGTATAGTTATTGTTAATTATTGTGCTATTAAATTACTTGTCTTAGTAAATTCTGTCTAAGGAGTGTGGTATTTAAGTGGACCGGTGTGTCCTTCCACGCTTTCCTGGGAATTTACTTTGGGGTGGTTTTTTAGTACAATTGTTTTCACACTATTTATTTGTGCAATAATTCACAAGGTGAATTTGTTATTGATGGAAATTAACCTGAATTCCACAACAATTGGTATCAGAGCCCCAGGTTTATTTGAGTATGCTCTGTGGTTGCGGCTTAGACTGATCTTCAACATCAGAAAAAATTTTCTTGGGCTAGTTGGCATTAAGCATTGACAGCTATTAAAACAAATTTGTAGCAGAGATGACAGACAGCACAAAAACATCCACATCGACATCAACTGCTTCTTCATCTTCAATTTTGGGAAGAATTGCTATGACAAGTGCTAAACTTACGGTGGACACTTTTGATGGCACCGGCCATTTCGGCATGTGGCAAAGTGAGCTCCTAAATGCTCTTTTTCGGGAAGGTCTAGACATTGCCATTGAAGAAGAGAAACCAAATGATCTTGAGTAGAAAGATTGGAAGACGATAAATAGATTGGCTTGTGGTACAATTTGATCGTGTCTTTCTAGGGAGCAAAAGTATTCATTTTCTAAAGAAACTTCTGCAAGCAAATTGTGGAAGGCACTGGAGGAGAAATGTTTGAAGAAAAGCAGTCAAAACAAGCTTTATATGAAAAAGAGGTTGTTTTGCTTTAACTATGTTCCTGGTACCACTATGAATACTCACATTACTAGCTTTAATCAACTGGTAACTGATTTGATGAACATGGACGTGACTTTTAATGATGAAGATTTGGCTCTAATGTTGGTGGGATCACTTCCGAATGAGTTTGAGCATCTTGAAACTACTCTACTTCATGGGAAGGTTGCTGTGTCTCTAAAGGAAGTTACTGCTGCCTTGTATAGTTATGAATTGCAAAAGAAAGAAAAGCAAGAAAATACAAGTGTGGAAGCAGAAGCTCTTGTTGTTAGAGGACGTTTGCAGAGTCAAAATAAAGGAAGGAGAGGAAGATCGAAGTCAAAGTCCAGACCAGCTAAAGATGAATGTGCCTTTTGTCGAGAAAAAGGGCACTGGAAGAAAGATTGTCCGAAGCTAAAAAATAAAGGCAAACCTGGAAAAGAAAAGGTTGTCTCAGATGCAAATATAGTTGAGTATGATGATGCAGATTCAGACCTCTCAATTGTAGCTACACCATCAACTAGCAATTCTGGTTCATGGTTGCTAGATTTGGCTTGTAGCCACCATATGACGCCCAATCGAGAATGGTTCTTTGAATTTCAAGAACAAAATGGTGGAGTGGTCTACACAGTAAATAATGTCCCTCTTATCACACATGGGATTGGTTCAGTTCGCTTGAGGAATCAGGATGGATCAATCAGGACCTTAACAGGTGTTCGCTATGAAGAAGAAGGTATTGTTAGACACTTCACCGTTAGAAATACACCACAACAGAATGGGGTGGTAGAGCGTATGAACCGAACACTGCTGGAGAAGGTTCGGTGTATGTTGTCCAATGCTGGGTTGGGCAAAGAATTTTGGGCTAAGGCTTTAGTATATGCTTGTCAATCGTTTACCATCGACTGCTATTGATGGTAAAACACCACTGGAGAAATGGTTTGGAAAACCTGCTACAGATTTTGATTCGTTACATGTGTTTGGTTCCACTGCATATTTCCATGTTAAGGAGTCTAAGCTAGATCCAAGAGCAAAGAGGGAAATCTTTATGGGGATCACCTCTGGAGTGAAAGGCCGTCGTCTTTGGTGTCCAGAAACAAAGAAAGTAATCTTCAGCAGGGATTTACCTTTGATGAATCTACCATGTTGAGAAACGTGACTTTTGGAGATATGAAGCAGACAGATGGTACTCCCAAACAGGTGGAGTTTGAAAGTACTAGAATTGTCCAAACCAATAAAGAAATTGATGATGACTCTCCAATGGCAGAAGAAGAGCCAGACGAAGAAGAGGTTCAAGCCCAAGAACCTCCACAACAACAAGAATCAATTGCATTAAGAAAGGGAAAGAGGACCATTAGACAACCTGCTCGATATGCTAATATGGTCGCCTCTGCATTACCAGTTGCAATCGATGACGTTCCTACCACTTATAATGAATCAATCCAAAG
>JAOXNR010053544.1:0-14050 GCA_028571225.1 Parsonsia alboflavescens | reverse complement strand
CTTCTCTTAAACCTTGTTTTTGTGGCTAATCAGGATGTCCAGAGAATTATTACAGTACAATGTGTTACCTTTTTTTCGATATTCAAGAAAAATTTTTGGCCAGTGCTGAAGCAAAATTTTGATTGGAAAAATTAAACATCATTTTCCTGTTTCTATAACTTAGTATTCTTACATCTTTTTGAAGATATTAAATTCTTCATTTCAAAAGTTGTTATTAGGTTTAATGTGTGCTTTGTCTTTTGATAATCTGGAATTCCAAAATTTTCCATCCTGCCTTATATTTAATTTTCTGTTTCTTCTGTTCATGTCTATAATTTCTATTGTTATTCTTTTGATTACGCAGGGGAAGAAGGAATGCTTTGCATCATGCCTATTTGTTTGTTACGATTTGATTCGTGCTGATGTTGCTCTTGAGCTGGCTTGGATGAACAACATGATTGACTTTGCCTTCCCATGTCTGTTGCAGGTTTGCCTCTCTTTCTGTGTCTTTTTGTGTGTCTCTCCTTTTTTGTCCTCTTTTCTCTCCATTCTTCTTTTGTTGGCTTTTTTTGTGCCTCTTTTTATCTTTTGTTGGCTTTTTTTGTGCCTCTTTTTATCTGATTGTTGAGGTAGGTCCGAAGTGATTGCTATTAAAGTTGTTACTTCAATTGAAAGTTATTGATTGTAGGGATGGAAATATATATTTTATGTATTCATATTTGCGTTTTAAACTTCTGTAAGACTTCTTTTCTTCTTTGGTGCGAATTTCATGCTTTCTTGGTTTTGTGGATGAATGCAAGAACTTGATATGTGAATTTGGTGGTGTGCTGGTTTATCTTTTAACTTGCTACTGTGAGTTGGAAACTGTTGGTTCAAATTGGATTTCTGGTGTTGCAGTTTATCCGTGAATACACTGGCAAGGTTGATGAATTAATCAAGGATAAAATTGCGGCTATGAATGAAGCAAAAGCCAAGGAGAGTGAGGAGAAGGATGCCATTAAGCAGCAGGTAGATATTTGGCTATTTTTTCCCTCACTGTAATTTTCATTTTACTTTTTACTTGCTTCTTGGTTTATTATAGCTCATCATGATGGGGAATTTTGCTTTTCCTTTTTGGCATCAAATTTTGAGAATGATTTTGTGCAGAATATGTACGCTCAATTGCTGCCTCTTGCTTTGCCTGCACCACCAATGGCAGGAGGTTTCGCGCCACCTCAACCTCTACCCATGGGTGGACTGGGTATGCCACCATATGGTATGCCACCAATGGGCTCTTATTGATCTAGGCAAGTATCTTTGTAGAAATATTTAGTTGCTATGGATTGAAATGAAGGAAACCATTTTGGCCTCCCCACAGTTAATGTTTCAACCTCATCTTTCTATCATTTTCTTAAGTCGTCAAGGGGTCTCAGTGCATATTTAGAGTAAATAATAATGTTTGCTATGTTTTTTGTCATAGGGTGTGGATATGTTTCTGTGTAATATTCTTTCCAATTTAGTACTTCGAAATGAATGTTGAGTCAAATTAAGGCATTCAATTTTGGAGTATTTATTAGCAATTAAGTTAAATTACATAAATTATTTGAATTAAATTAATTGAATTCTCAGTGAATTGAATATTTATTATCATTATATTCTAAAAAGAAAGGGTTTTTAGTTTATTTGGTTTCATAAGTTTGGGTCAAAATACATTTTGGTTTCAAACTTATATGTTAAAATCCCAAGAAAGAAATGTATAAGTAGAAATTTTTAAAAGTGGGCAAATTAAGAAATAACTAGTAGAGTAACCCATATAAGAGAAAAGTTATAAAAAGAAAAAATATTGTTCTACATCTTTGAAAGTTATATATATTATATTATATTGATCATAGTTTTATAAAAAATACTAATTCAAAAATTTATTATCAACGCTAATAAATATGAGTCTTCAAAAGAAAATTCACAATTTAACCAAAAAAAAAAGAAAAAAAATCTTCAAAAAAAACATTACAATTTAATAAGAAATTAACATGGATACTAAGAGCTTGTTGGGTTATTGTTTTTCATGGCAGTTTTTTGTTCTGAAAAATTTAAATAACAAAAAAGCTCATACAAATTTTACAGAACAATCCTTTAAATCTTATTTTTAGAATAATTTGTAGATTTTTTTTTTCTTTTTGAAAAAAATTAATTTTCTAATATAAATTTAATGCTAAAATTATTAGACTCACCGTTGCAGATCCATATAAAGAGATCATTTGAGGTGGTTCCATCTTAAAAACCTACTATACATATAAACTAGATTAAGAGCCCAATTTAATAACATATAATAATTAAATTATATATAACGCACTTAAAATTTTGGATGGTAACGCACTTAAAATTTTAATGATCAAAATGAAGTCGTTTTGACTACCAACTTCTAATTCATGGTACAACATTCATTCTATGCAAATCCCCTCTGCTGTTCTTTCCCCCAAATCCTCCCAGCACTCAGCCGCCCTTGCTCTGATATACTAACCCAGACCAAAATCAGCGAGCGAGAGAAACTGACTGGCCGAAGAAAAGAGGAAGGTGCGGTATCGGCGGGAAAGAGGAAGGACGACGTCGGCGGGGAAAGGGGAAGCCCGGGGTTGGCGGGAAAGAGGAAGAGCGACGTCGGTGGGGAAAGGGGAAGCATGGGGTCGACGGGGAAAGAAGAAGCACGACATCTTGTGAGGTTGGAGGTCAAGGTATTAAGGTTCAATTTCTTTCGTAATTGTTGAGATGAATTGGTACCTCTTTTGTTTAAATCCAGATTACAGTATGTCCTCATTTTGCTCTCATTAGACCTATTGGGTAGCTAAGGATGGGGTAGTTGAATGTGGACAGAAATAGTATTAGGTTAAATTTTCTAAGGGACGTGAATTACTAAAGAAATTTTTTGCTCAATAAAACTACTTTCAACATTAGCAACAACATAAAGTATTTTTTTATGCTCTTCCTCTACTAGTTTTGCATAGGCCAACATTTGTGCTAATTCTTTGTGATATTTTCAGAAAATAATATTACCAAATCTATGTTCCAGAATCAACCACAGGTGCTAGTGGCACAATTTCAAGGTTAATTGGTTTATTTCTGTTTTATTGTTTGTTTTGATATTTTCAAGTGGAATGGGTAAAGGTTTGCTGATTGTTTAGTCAATGGGTTTATTTCTATATACCTCTATTTATGAATTGTGATTTTTTTTGTTGCTGCCATCCTTGGATTCTATACTAGTGAAGTTCAAAGAACTTGTGTTATCTTGTAGTAACATTCTTTGTTATGTTCTCCCACAATCTGATATCCTGTCGTTCTCTGACATTGCAATATCCCGTGGAATTTTGCCTCACAGCAATGCTTTTCTCATATATACTTTCAAAGTGTTTGATGCTTGCTTCACTTGCCCCAACCTCAGGTTTTATTTGGAAAAATTGTTTTTGCTTTCCAAGGTTTTGGCTACTGTTGGTTCACTTGCCCACCTAATCATGCACTTAGACAACTAACAGGACAAATTTCCTTGATATTTGAAATTCATTGAGAATCCTGTGTGCATCAGATTGTTGAAGTATTGTCAACTAATTCATTTTCGAAATTATTTTGGGCAGGAGTGGGAAAGGCCAAAGCCTGGACGGAGACCTGACATATTTCTCCGGTTCAGTCCCATGAGAACTCCCTTACCCCCTCCCTTGCCAGCTGATCCTCCAAAAGAAGATGAGGAAGAAGATGAAGAAAACAAAGAAGAAGAGGAAAATCAAGACAAGCCAGATCAGTAGTGTCAAAAGTTAACTGTAGTTTTAGTTAAAGAGAAAGCTACCCTTTTGTTGTTAGTTATTTTAGCTTTGGCCTGTATGTATAGCCCTTTTTTCCCAAACGATGTCAACAACCCCTGACATAACGAAGAGCTCCAATATTTCGAGTTAGAGAAGAGAGAGTAGGGATTGGGGAGTTGAGAAATTTTATCATGTATACACGAGAGTTGTGACTATGAACATTCCTCACAGTACTTGAGTGAATGTTCCTGTGCTTATTGCTTTTGAATGTGCAAATGCATTTGTCAAGCTAAATTTTTGTCCGGTAAGAGTTTTTGTATTGAACCTCGTATTCCACGTTATAGATCGAACTCAATATTTCCTTAGGCGATGGTCTATGGTTTTGGCAATGTAACCATGAATCTTTTGTCCCATGTACCGTGCCCTTGGGTGTTCTGTGATGGTGAATGAATTAACTGAGGAGATGGCCTGCTAGAGATGATGATCTGCAAATTGATTTAACAGCATCCATTGACAATTCTTAAACTGATCGGTTGTTGGCCTTCCCTATAGTTTTAATCATCTAGGATTTCTTCTTGGAGTACTGCAGCTGCATACTATATTGGACAGATAGAAACAGTTAGGAAGTTGTAATTCAGCTCGACTGCTTACGAAATAAGAATATCTCCAGCTGACTCGAAGATAACTTTCACAAGCATTATTAGCCAGGAATCAAAGATTTATTATCAAGCCTTCATGAAATCCAGACTTCTTCAACGTGATGTTTTTAGTAAGAGTATGTTTCTTAGCCCCATAATTGAGTTAAAATCAACAATAATATCAGTTGAAGGCATATTTTACAGCATTATAAGTGGAAAAGGACAACACATACACAAATTGCCATTCCAAAAGAGGTGCCATTGTCAATACTAATAGATAAAAGGATTCAGTTCACAGTCTATAATTGGAAACAACACTAAAGAGTTCCTATCAGGTAGAACAACAAGATGATAGAGCAATTGGGTACAACAATGTCTGATAACATCCTCCATAGTTCCCTTTGATCTCAGTTCTTTCCACCGCTTTTCTTCAGCCCCGAACCTCCAAAGGAACCTTTTTGTTGGGCCTTTGCCTTCAACTCCTTCAATGCCTGAGATGATAAAATCACATACAAACACAGTAAAGTTGAAGTAGATGCAAAACTACTCCTAGGGCTAGAAGTGTCACCATGCAAAGATCCATTGACATCTTACCTTCTTCTGAAGAAATGCCTTATCATCCTGCAATAAATTATAGAAATTTCAACCAAAAAAGGAACATAATCATGAACAGGTGTAGGGAGCATTTTTAGCTAACCCAAGTATTAGTTTGTCTCTTGAGTTTTGTTTCTCACCATGCGAATCCCAGTCTTTAACCATATACATAATCCTGCATTTTCTACTACTAATGCATTCATGTTTGGTTCCTCTGAGGCATCTATAACAGAATTTAAATTGTATGCAAAATTATCTAATTTAAATTGTCATATTTCAGGGGCAAAGGTCTTCACAGAGTGACAAGTACATGTGCATTAATTAATAAAATTTTTGCCATTTTTTCACATTCAGAGAAATCTATTAGAATCTTTCTTTTCCATTTATAATAACATGAATTTTACAAGTTCATCATCTAAGCTTCCTACCTTTCACGAGTCAAGAAAAGAAAACACAACCAGAATTAGAAAGGGATGTTTGTAGAGACCATTTCATTCCGAATCCAATCCGAATAATTGAAAGACTCATCTGGTTGAGAAGAAAAAAAGAAGGGTACAAAGCATTCTGGTCATTTTAGCATAACACAGTAAATGATTTTAGCAGAAGAATACGGCCAAAAACAGGTAAGTGACCAAGTGCAAATTTGGAATAATCAGTGACTAGATCTGGTCCATCATTCACCACCCCAAAACAAATGAAAAAAAAAAAAAAAAACTAACAATCGAAACTGAAAGGAAAACACAGAATGGCAGAAAACCCATGGAAGGAGAAGTAAATGCCAGGGAGCGGATCGAAGATCCGTCGCCGCCGGCGACCCCAAACCTTGCTGGAGGATATTAGAACAGCCCGTCGTGCTTCCTCTTTCCCGTCCCGACATCATTCTTCCTCTTTCCCGCCGACCCCGTGCTTTCCCTTTCCGCGCCGATGCCGCACCTTCCTCTTTTATTTGGCCAGTCAGTTTCTCTCCCTCACTGATTTTGGTCTGGGTTTGTATATCGGAGCAAAGGCTGAGTGTTGGGAGGATCTGGGGGAACGAACAGCAGAGGGGATTTGCATGGAAGGAATGTTGTACCTTGAATTGGAATTGAGTGTTGCCAGCCAAAACCACGTCATTTTTGGTAATTAAAATTTTAAGCGGGTTATCGTCCAAACGAACGTCCGGGTTTCGGAGGGTGTGCACTCCCTAGAAGCTCCATATATATATATATACGGATTTGCTAAGGTACGCTTCGGAGCGCGTCTTAATGCGCGTTCCAACCGTTATCGTAATAGAATTTTTGCTCCGCTTGGTTGGCTGCATGAGTACTGTAGCAAAAATTTCATTACGGTAACGGTTGGAGCGCGCCTTAGCAAAACTATATATATATATATAAGAAATGTTAATGTGTGCTTGACCGTGTACACTAATGAGTGCAGTAGTTAATCAACTAACGGTCAAACTTAACGGTTTCTATCTTTTTTTTTTAAAACAATTAATTAAAATTTAATCAAGTACCCCTATTGTTTAGTTTATCCTTTTAGAATTTAGTTTATCGTTAGTTGACCGTTAGTTGACTAACTACTGCACTCATTAGTGTGCATGGTCAAGCACACACTAACATTACTCTATATATATATATATATATATTTATTTATTTATTTATATATTACCTGCTTTTCTGATTGAAGGAATAATTTAGTTCAATTGAATATGTTTCTATTTTTAGATCGAAAGCTGGACACTTTAGTTGTATAAAATTGGAATTTGCCATATCTTCTGAAGTGAAAGTCATTTCCTGAAGATGTGAGGAGCAAATATTTGTGTTTTTCTCTTTTTTGCAATGCACCCATGTGTTTTTGTTCAGTCAAAGTTGAAGTACAAAAAGATGGATCTTATTTCTGTAATCTAAGAATAACAACTGTAAATGAAGCATTGAAATTTCTTTTCTCCATATCAGAATCATGTAAATCTATTTGGCACATAAGAAAAGTTTTTATCCAAGTGGTGTTTGTATGCCATCAATTCTCAGGAACCTACTTCTAATTAGAGAATTTTCAAATTCACTCCACTCAAAATATTTTATGAGAAAATGTTGGACTTTTATTTAGACCTGGCTTACTTTGGTTTCCTCTAATATATGGGTTTACTAATTCTGTTCACCCATTTATCTAATAGAGAAAAAAGATAGGAAGTACAGTTTAGATTGTTTTGGTAGAAATAAACGAATCGCAACCAACAATACATTCAAGATTACCGCAATGTAGTGAGAAGGATGATACAAAAAGAAAAGGACCCTACCTTTGTTTGATCTTCCATGTTAATTAGTTCTTCATTTAATAATAAGTGATTCAAATCTCTTGTTTCCAAATTTGTAAATGCAAATGATATTCTGTTTTTAATCTTTTATGTGAAAAAAAGGAGAATAAGAAGATGAGATCCTCTCATCTTTTATTCAAATAACTGGTGTTGAAATTGATATGGCTGTTCTCAAGGTGGAAATTCTTTTGGGTTGATATGGGAAGTGGGATGAATTTTTTATTAGAAATTGTTGCCTTTTCTTCTCTTTCTTTCTAGTTCTTTCTTTGATTGAAAATTGAAGAAAGAGTGTGAGGAGAAACTCCCTTTTTCTGGTTCAAGATCATTGAATGATTCTACAATCTAGTCCTAATCTTGTAAAATCTAGTTATGAGTTAATAGCTTGGAATAATTAGTGAAGTTAAGTTTATGAGTCCTTTAGTGTTCAGAATTAGCTCTTATTATTATTATTGTTATTGTTTTTTAATAGTTGCTATAATTTTCAAGAATCGAAGTCATTTCTGGTAGGAGTTTGAGTTGATCTGATTTTTTCCTTCATGCATATTTATAGTTGGAATGACTTGGCGCCATGTTCAGTATTGAGGTCGTGGAAATAGTTTGTAGGTTATTTCAAATGTGAATTCCTCTAATAATTTATAGATTCAACTTAGCATGTGACCATGTGATCAGTGTTATTTTTGTCCATAGGTGGAATGTCAACATCCAGTTCAAATGATGTCCTTCACCAGAAAAGATGTGCATGTGGTGGATACCTGAGACCAAGAATCTCTCAATCCGAAAGAAATCCAAATCGAAAATATTGGAAGTGTTACAATAAAAAAGTGATGTATCCAATAGACAACTAATATATTATATACATTCCTAACAAGATTTTTTCGCTATAATTTTGATTTTTTATCATTGTAATGTTCAATCACTTTACAAGATGGCATGTATTGTGAAAATTTTTACTGGGACGATGAAATACGAACTTTTGACCCAAGTTGGGAAGCAAATCGTAATAATATGCACAGGGTGGATGCTAAGCTTGAGAAGATATTAAAGATTTTAATTACGAATCAAGAAGAAAACAAGCAGAGGGCGCAGCATGAGAAGATCATATATTTAATTTGTGCATTGATTGTACTTTTAGTAGGATATATTATGTACGAAAAATTCGATTTCAATTGTAAAAAAATAGGATCATTAACTTTTTATTTAATGTATATTTATGGGACTCATGTTGTGATGGAAGACAATCTATAGTTTTCATCTATCAATATATTGACTAAAGAACTGATGTGCAATTCTTTTATCTTTATGCTCTAATTTATTTGTCAAGAGTTTTATTATCTTCTAAATCCCAAAACTTTGATTCTTGATCATTATCAGTTTGTATTATTTGTGTATTGGTGTGTGTTTGATGGTTTGTGATGATTGTTGACGGTGGAGGGTGTGTGTGTTTGATGGTTTGTAATAATTGTTGGAGGTGGAGGGTGTGTTATTATAATATATTGAGTTATTTGTGGTATTCTCTTCCTTGTTATCTAGTGGTAATGATTCAGATTGCAAGTTGTTTGTGGTTTTCTCTTCTTCCTTATCTAGTGGTTGTCAAATATAGGTATTTGCAGCTTTTAGTGAGTCATGTTGGCCTTTTCAATTGATACACTGTGATAAGGCGAAATAGAGCTGAAACTAATTGGACAACTGCAAAAATATGGAAATTGGCAAAAGATATGTTAACTTTCTTTTCCTTTGCTCTCCTCCTTCATTGATTAAATATTCTGCATTAGCAATTTCTGTGTATATTCTGCATTCTGCACTAGCAATTTCTGTGTATTCTGCATTAGCATAGAATTGAGAAAATGAAGTTAAAAGGAGGAGGGGAAAAATGAGAAAATGAAATTAGGAACCTTTCATAGAATTGACTATTAAAAGGAGGAGGGGAAAAAAGGGCATGAAAAATGAATTCTAAAAGGGAAATTCATCTGCAATTAGTAGCTACCATATCACTAACAGATATAAAAATAGTCAACATCATAACTTGGTCTTATTAACAATATATTCATCAACAGAAAAGCTTTCAAAATTACAAAAATCACTAAATGTGACATCCTTCAACTTGCATCCATCTAGTAACAGAAAATTTTTAATGTATGTTGTTTTCTCCTGCTGTTCTTGATAAGAGGAACAAGAAATTCTCAAGGCAACACCTTTTCTTTCTTTCTCATTTCACCGAACCATTTCATCATCTCTTCTGGTGCATGCAGAAATTTTACTGCACAACAGCATATCATTGGATGTTGTATTTTAATTGGAAGGAAGATTTTGGTCAGGTGCAGAGGAGGTCTACAAAATGAAACTCTTTCTTGGAGATTTGCAACAGAATCGTGCAAAATCTTTAACTCAGTTATCATTTATTGTTTCAGTTTTCCAACATTGTATCTGATGAAGGTTAATCATCATTTATCACTTTTTTTTCTTTCCCCAAAATAGAAGGTTAATCATCAATTCAAACCAGAGATTTGGGATTCAAAGAGGAACATATACCTGAATCTGATTAAAGGAAAGATATACATAAAGAGGAACATATATATACCTGAATCTGATGAAAGGAAAGACATACATAAAAGAGGAACATATATATACCTGAATCTGACATACGTATTATATCAACTCGACTCCCCATGTACAAAAGGAAAGAAAAAATACATCCTTTTTTGACAACCTAATGAAATTCCAGTCTTTGGCAATAGAACAATCTTACCCACCAATACTACTACATTCAGTACATTACACCATCCATTCTCTCTAGTAATCAACACAAACAACCATATCACTATTTGTGTCTTGTTGTTTTACCAAACCCTGAAAATCTATCTCATAAACCTGCAACAAGGGAATTCAAGAATCAAATCAACCCAAAAGCAAAACAAGGAAAGTCTAAAATTCTCCTGTAATCATAACAAGCAAAATAACATCTACATAAAGAAGTTCCAGATAAACAAAATTGGCTGTTGCACTTACATTTGGAAACATAATGACAATTACTACACCTGCATTTATAAACCTGCAACCATGTTAAATTGCAGAATTTCAAAAAGTGACTACATAATTCTCCTTAAGAAATTGCAGTTTTTCAGAAAAAAAAACTTACATGTAGCATTCCACAAATACTAGGAAACTATAATACTTAACAGCTAGGCACCATGTTATATTTAAGACAATTTCTGCACTAAAGGAACAAAATCTCACCAAGCTGAACATAGGGTTAGTAGATACCTTGTATTGCAAAATCCCTCATTCACTCATCAAACAAAATAATTAAATAAATAAAATAGTCTAACTCACTTCCACTCAATTGAAGGCATGATTATGTGAAGGCATGATGTTTTTCAGGTAAATATGTGATTTCACAACCAACCTTAAGGAACACAACGCTTCCCAACTGCATGACTTGCAACTATTTCTTAGATGGACCAAGCACGTTTGATCCTACTTTTCATCAAACGTAGAAAAATACATCAACAAATATAACATCAAACGTTGAAAAATACATCAACAAATTCACTCATCAGGAACAAGCAATAATTCTCATATAAATTTCATACCTCCTTGAGATTCCAGGGCTTCCTCGTCAAATGACTCTGAATTGAAACTTGCTTCATCCAACATAGAACTGAAATATATAAACAATTTTAGCTTAATGTCATATTTATCATAGTAAAGTCATATATTTGGAAAAAATAATAATAATAAATATAGAGGATGTTACCTTTCATTTAATCTTGGACAGTTTCTCTTGTCATGTGCTTGCCCATGGAGTCCACATCCACGGCATAACCTCTTTTTTGAAATTGTTCTTTCTTCCTTGATGATAGTCGTTTTCCACATCCCTTAGCTCTCACTGATATAGGATTACTTATACTCGGTATTTTTTTCAAAGTTTTGCTTGTAGACCGTGACATAACATTATTCAACCTAATATAAATCGTGTTGATTTTTTCATGTATCTCCTTCAACTCAGAATGTAAAAGGGACGAGACCTCATCAGTTAAAGATGCATTGTCAACTATGACAGATGCATAAGCTGAAAGACTTGCATGGCATGGCATGAACAACATTCCTTCTATGTCCTGTAATGCTTCCACCTGATTATCCTATGACCTCATTCTTGCATTTCATGTCCACCTATTCAAAATATAGCATGTAGGTAAACTAGGTCATTTGCTTTTGCCGAAAATATGTTATCTCATGCTACAAGGTAATCCTTCAAACTCAAATTTCCTACTACTACAAGAGACAATATTAGTAACTTTGTTGTAGAGCACTTCCTATTGCTTTCCTGAAGAATCACTATCATCCCTTTGTACAAAGTAACAAGCATTGCCCTCATTTTCATATGCAGAATTGATTTTATAACCCCCACTTTGAAAACTTTGAAAGATTAAGAAATTCCTCTTGGTGTAAACTTCAACCATTTGTTTTTCCACATAGGTTTCAGTTTCGGTTTCTCATTGACATTTACGTAATCTGCAACTAACTCATTGTGCCTTGGTGGTTCAGGGCTCTATTAAAGTGAGAGAAAAACCCCATCAACGAATTTTTTTTATTTATATACTTCTTTAAAAATGAATGGGAACTTTCAGTTTGTTGGTTGCTGCTCATTCCTACACTGAAGAACTGGTTTACATATGCAGGCACATATTTCTCACGAATCCCAAATAAGTGAGTCAACCATTCACTTACTCCCAAACTGGTATCCCTCATCAAATTAGCCCATCCTAATTCGAATTCAAATGTAGTTTCACTGTTGCAAATGATGTCCTTGATTCGATGGTAGTTGTCACAGTATGCTATTGAATCAAGTTTTTTCGAAAACTTAGAATATGCCATATAAAGAACCTGGGAACCGTTGAGGGAAAAGTATGTGCTATTGCCTTTGTCATTGTTGGATCCTGGTCTGTGATAATTGTCAATGGTGCACCTCTTGGCATTGCCTCCAACAACTGATTAAACAACCAAATGAATGATTCTGTTTTTTCATCACATAGGAAGGTACATGCAAAAAAACAGTTGTCTGACCATGATGATTTACTCCACTAATGGGAGCAAAAATCATACTGTGTTTGTTCGTGTTGTACATCGTATCAAACACAATAACGTCTCCGAAGACATTATAAGAATTCCTTCCAATCGGATCAGCCCAAAAACACCTTACCAACCTGCTTCCTTCATCAAGCTCATAGACGAAAAAAAATGAACCATCCTTTTCTTTCGCTTAAAAAAATCCTTCCAACAAACTTTCTGCATCTATCCCTTTCTCCTTTTCTTCCACCGGTGAATTGTAGTTCTGAAAATCTCTTTCGGTACACCCTATGTTTTGTGCCCCACCTACTTCAATTTCCATAATTCTAATTTGTTGGCATGTATTAACATTTGCCTCAGAAAGTTGCTGATTTAATGCTCTTTTTGCTGCCAATACTTTCCTGTGAGACCTTAAAAGATGCACCTTTGAGGGTGTAGCTAACTGATGGTTGTGCTCCTTAACAAATGAATTAATGACCCAACCAGATCCTGTTTGGAGTCTAACAATGGTTAGCCTTGCTTTACATCCAACACGAACCACGAATCGATTCCTCTCCACACCTTGTGCACTACCATCTTCCTGTTTCTTTCAACATTCATTTGTCTTCCCTTCCTTAGAGCAAAAAAATTTCTTCCACAAAATTTCACTACTACCATACTTATACGTTTATTTGACCTTGCACTAAATCCGCATTCTCTTGCATAAGCATTGTAGAAATTGAAGGCTTCTTCAATGGCTTCAAATGCTTGCGAAATCTTTGGTTTAATCCCGTCATTTATAGGTGTAGTGAACACTTCTTGTGATGAAGTGCCCTCTTCCATTTACAGGTCTACCAGAAAAAAAAAAAAAAAAAAGATTATATTGCAAAAAATCTGCCAAAATTTACAAGTCTACGAAAAATTCTCATTTACTGGTGTGCCAAAAATTCTGCCAAACATTCTCATTCCTTTTCCATTTACAGGATGAAACGGGTAGTGTGTGCGGTGGTGGCGGAATGGAAGAGGAGAAGTTCATATATGACATTTAATTCATTTTTAAAATTAAGACTATTTTTAAATATAAACCACTTACACTTCCGTTGAAGAATGCCGGCGAAATTCCAGGACTGAAGAAGAACCCCTTTACCATATCTCTGTTGAAATTGACCGACTGCCTAAGTTTATAATTTTTCATCGGGGAACAGTGTGGATCTAGGGTGATTATAGTCTTCTGAGCTTCCAGTCAAGGAATGCAGAAGATTTCGTCAGGGAACAGTGTGCAGATCCATGGGTCTGCGGTGGTGGGTTTCTTTTGAGCTACCTTGATGTCACCGATGCTCGTCAATCTTTCCAGTGAGCTTGCTGAAACCCAGCTGCTGGACTGCTGGGTCATTCTCGATCTCGTCGAAACCCAACTAATGGAGAGCCAGACAATGCTGCAAAGTTGGAGTGGAGGCGGAGGTGGTCGCCGCGAAGCAAGAGTGGAGGGAACTGGAGTGAAGCTCAGGTGGAGTTTCAGCTGTTTTGAAATTCAAAGGGGAAAGCGGATAGTATTGGTTTCAGCAGTACTTAGTCCACCCGTTTCATTTCGTTTTTAAACTAACACCTGCACTTGGTAGTGTATGCACACACTAACATTTTCGTGTATATATATATAGAGTATTGATAGTGTGTGCAGCAATACTTAGTCCACTCGTTTCATTCCGTTTATAAACTAGCACCTGCAC
>JAOXNR010053543.1:0-14050 GCA_028571225.1 Parsonsia alboflavescens | reverse complement strand
TAACTCCAAGTACCTAACATACAAGACTATTGATCTCCATAATGTGATCTCACCCATAGCATATCAAAGCACAGGGAACTAGTTTCGCCAAACCACCAACCCATACTCATGTCATGGGGACGTGTCCACGCAGTAGCAACAGTGATATTTGTTCTCTCTTTTTTGATAGTACCTTTAGAGAACAATCACTGACTGGTCCTGCCTACGCATAGTTCGGAAACACTACCCAATGACTAAAGGTAAGTCACCCTACTTAAAGGAGACTAATATGTTATGACCTTTGTTCAATGGAATGCCCAATTCCATTAATCGGTCAAGAACTAATTCCTTATAATTTAAACTCCCGGTGATCCGTACCTTACTATGCTGAACGTCCCAACACACAAATCACCTATTTAAATCAATTTGAACCTTATTGCATGTTATGCTAATACGTATAAAATTACTTATTAAGATTATAGTCTTTTATACTTTTTCTTAGAAAATGATAGCCTTTTGGGCATAAATCCCAACAGAATAAAATAGAAGAATTCTAACCTAAAAGAACTCCTTATAAATAACTAATAACCTAAAAGAATTTTAATAATAAAATAGAAGCCTATTACCAAAAAAAAAAAAAAAAATTGTACTTAAGAAAATAATCAAATTCTAATTAAAATCGAAAAGTGTCGCCGCTTGTCCATCGTTGGCCAAGGCTGTTCGGTGCCTGTTGTATTTCTTCACAGTTGGCACAATTCCAATGAGCATCCGATGTTCTGTCCGGTTGGCTATCTAGAGCCGGATGAGCGGCCCAGTGCGATCCTTGGACACCAGATGTTTGCTTTGTCATTATACTTTTCCAAGCACTTTTTAACCAAAAATCAAGTATAGGGAAGTAAAATATATGTAAAATGGTATCATTAAGCTAAGTGACTTAAAATGATGACATAAAAAGGACATAAAACTTAGCTTAAATATGCACAAATCATTCACTAAACATGTCAAATAAAGATTAAGCACATAGTAAACATATTGAATTCACAACACAAAGTCTATCATCATTACTAAAGATCAAATGCTCATCATGACATTCATATGTCCTATCATAAAAGTTCAACAAATATGCACCAATAATAATAGATTTTTTTTTATTTTTCATGTGTAGTCCTACAACATACTTTTTAAATAAGATATCTAAGGACTTAGGAGGACCATAACTCTCAAAAGAAATTTATGACTCTCAAGACTCAACAAGCCAAAGAATTCTTTTTGCATAGAATACTCATCAGCATTTAAAATTTCTACTCTAGGTAATATAAATCATAAGCTTCTTCACAATTCTCCAACATGTGATGATTCTTATCAAACATAAACTTCCTCTTCACATTCATAATGAAGTATCTTTCAAAAAAGATAAACAAGTACCTTGAATTAACAATAAGTATGCACATTAAACAAAAAGATACAAGTTATCATCAAGAATTATGACATCAAAAATCCATAATACCCTATCATCCAAGACAAACTTTGAAATTCCATTCACGTGTAACTCAAAGATATAGTTCAACAAGATAGTCAAGTAATTCAAATCACAAGAATGTATCTCTAGGTTATTTTCATGAAACTCAACAGACAAGTCATATATAGAATTCCTAGGCATATGCAAAGTTTCTCCTCCTAGCAAAGAATCAACATGCTTATGGAATTCAATATAATCAACTCGTTTATCAACATTAAGCACAATATCACTCAAATATGACTCCTTGACAAGCTTAAAATCCAATATATATCATTCAAAATGCCCAAAGAAAAACACAATTTACTCCCACTAATCAAGAAATCATCATGTGTAAAAGAATCAACAACAACACCTTGTTCACATTCACCATAAGAATTTTCAAAACCATATTGGTTCACATATGACTCCTTTACAAACTCAATCCATGAAAGCTTTAACAAGACTTATAGAAGTTTAAGACTCACTTTCTTTAGACAAGGAATCATTATGCCCAAGAAATTCACAAATAGCAACTTGTTTATAAATAGCATAAGCATTTCCAAGGTCATACTTCGCCATAGGAAACATATTTTCATGCTCAAAATTCAACAATATATCACCAACTGTAGAAATAAGAGTGTACCACTTTGACATAACACTTATCACCTTTTTGTCCTTGCCTTCCTTCAACTTGATTAGGCCTTCAAAGTCTTGCAGCCTAGACAAGGAAACACTAGGAAAAGAATGGTCAATGTTAGAAGTCGAAATGAAAATCTCTTTGCTTCTTACTAAAGCACTCTCATCCTCTTTTTCTTTTGCATATGAACTCTCTTTCTTTTCTCACAAAGTCATGTTCTCTTTCATGCTCACTCTCATCCTTCTTCTGATTTTAACTCTCATTTTCTTTTCCCTTCTCACTCTTATTTTTCTTCTCATTTCACCTCTCTAAATATTTTTCACTCTTATACTCTCCTTTTTCTATTCTCTCTTGTTCTTCTTCCTCAATCTCCTCACTCTCGTTTTCCTCCCCAAATGGAACCTCCTCTTTCTTTTCATATATGTCCTTTCTCTTTTGCTTTTTAGAGTATGCTATCATGTTCTCTAAAAGTAGCTTTTGATCCATAGAAGCTTCATGTGGTTTCAAAGATCCTTTGTTGATCCTCCATCCATAAATCTTGAAAGTGTACTTGTGCTTACAACCATCATATGTAGCTCCTCTATCAACTTGCCAAGGTCTCCCTAGTAACAAATGAGTTGCTTACATAGGAATCACATCACAAAGCACTTCATCCTTATACTTCAATGTGGACAAAGGTATTCTCACTTGCCTGTCAACCAAAGCTTTTTCACCCCCAATCAACTTTTGTAGCTTATAAGAGTTTGGATGGTTCTCACATTGAAGCTCCAATCTATCCACCACATACGACTTACAAAATTCATATCACTTTCATGATCAACCATCAAACTACTTGTCTTCTCAAACATGATGCATCTTGCAAGAAATAAGGTCTTTCTTTGGTTACCTCTTCATGAAATGTGATATGTTCATCACTTTCCTTCACTTCACTAGGAGTCTTTTGAATTTTCGCTTTTTCAACACTTTCTTGAGATGGAGTCTCATGAATTTGTTCACTTTCAACATCTTCATGTAAAGCACGATGTCCATGTTCATTGCATTTGAAGCACTTGGGACCTTCCTTTCTAGGAAGTAGTGATGTTTTCTTTTCCCTTTCTCCATGATTCACCTTCACCTCTTGCATTTGAAGTTTAGGATCCTCTTCTCTTAGCCTTACACTTTGCACTTTAATTGACAAATAAGTAACATGATTTGAGCTCTTATAAGATCTCCCTTATGAGTTCCTTCTGTTGGACACTTGTCTTTCATCCTATCATTTTAGTGGTCTTTCATTCCTCATATGTCCTCTATGCCTCAATAGTTCACCATGTTCATTGTAGAAAGAATAAGAGCCTTCATCCTTTCTTGTCCCCCTTGGGCTCTTTTCAACTTCATGGTCATAGTGGCCTTCATATTTGTACTCCTCATACTCATGTCTCCCTTTAGGTTGATACCCTTGATCATGTCTTCCACTAACTCCTCTATATGACTCATATTCCATAGAAGAATAAGGCTATATTCACCTCCCCTTTCTCCTTGTTACACATGATTTCTAGGATGATTAAGTTGAGATTCATCTGTTGTTCTTTCAAGGCTTTCAACCTTTGAGGTTCATATCCTTTCTTATCTAGTTCATACTTGTAGAGAGTTGCCTTGACATTAGCTCCATTCGATCCATGAAAGTGGTCCAACAAGTGCTCATGTCATTCCTTTCAACATGTGATGAAGAAGATGTTGCTCTTGTCATGTTTTACCTACAAAGAAATAAATACAGAACGGGGGGAATATGTAAATATCCTCACCTTCACTCATGTATATCATTCAATCAATGGCTTTTACTCACTCCATGGAGCTCACCCCTTTTGCCTTTTACCACTCTAACTCTTTTTTCAAGTTCTTAATTAACTCACTAGAATTCAAACTACTTAAGAAAGAATACTAAATGATCCACACAACTTAATCAATTGATCAATAAAGATACCAAACAAGAACCAAAGAGATAGGTCAAAATTAACACAAAGCAATTCATAGGACCCTTAGAATCCAAATATCTCAAGGCCCTTGATCTCAAATTGGCACAAACAATAGGCAAATCACCTTCAATTTATCAACAATTTAATTTGTACCCAACAATTGCTCACTAGAAAAAGAGATATCAACTTCAAATCCATTATTCTCAACGATATTCACTTCTTCCTTTTTTACTCTTTTTCAGAATTTTTGAAGCCTCTATTTTTTCTTTACTTTTTGCTCTCCCTTTTTTTTTTTTTTTGTAAAGATAAAAGAAACACCAAACAATTAGAACTAGCCCTTATTTTTTACTTTAGGCTTAATTCCCACAAACAAAGAGATCACTAGAGGAAACTAGGATAGATGTAGAAGAACAAAACACAAAACACAAAAAACATCATAAGATCATAGATTTTCTAAGAAACAAATATGATCTTAACACCAAAATATGATGTGATTCTTTGAAGATGAAGTTTTAGGGTTCATAATCTCAAAAACACACCAAAGAAATTGTAGGACTCATCATAAAGTTCAAGGCTAATTAGATTGATCTACGTTGGAAATCAACATCAACTAACCTCTTGATTTTAGAGACTATTCAATACCTTAACCCAAAGTAATTGAAAGACCTAAATGTAGTCACTCAAGAACCCTAAGAAGAGCTCATAAGAACACACAAAAAGATCAAATTTGATCTTGGTTTTTGATTCACTCAAAGAAGCAAGCTGTTTTGTAGGATAAGTTGTATGAATTACAAACTTAATATATACAAAAATAATAAGAAGAAACCAAGAAAAATATCAAAAATAGGCCAAGGGTGTAGTTGTGTGAGGGTTGACCCACGCCGGTTGTTGGTTCCAATGGCAGCATCGGTTAGCCCTAGTAGTTGATGGCCTTCAGGAGCTCTTTTAATGGGCATTGATGGTGGGGCCGATTGGATAATCGATTACCCTTTTTGGGCTTTTCCTTGGCTTGTTTGCTAGATTTTTTCACCCTTCAGTAATGCATCCTTCTTAGATTTTATAGCAACATCTTGAATGCATCAAAGTGTATTTTCACAAGCCATTTCATGTCATCTTCAAGATTGAACTTGAAATATAAATCTTTGTATAAAAACCTCTATCCAAGCTTGTAATCTTCAAAGATATTCTCATGATACTCTAAGGCAACTTTCAAAGCTAAAAAGAACTTTTTCTTCCTTGAAACATCAACCTTATACTTAAAGTATAAGTTCTAGTAAATGCACATTAATCTTTTCATCTTGCATCTGTTCCATCCATTCTTTGGGTTTCTTCTTGTAGCTCCATCTTTTTGGTTGAACTTGAAGTGTAGAACCTTATATTTGAAGTCAAGTAACTTGAATCTTCTATTCTCTCTCTCTATCGGTCAGAATTATTCTCATCGGGTATGTTCTATCTACATTTCCTTTATATTTATGCAAACAATGAAGATCCATGTATCTATCCTTAATCACATTAAGCTTATCTACAGAAGATTCTTATGGGAATGTGCTTAGCAAGAACTCAAAATGCATTTGATTAACTTGAATCCTGTGTGTCAAGATAAGTTTTCTAGTGGATTAGGTCTCCGTAGCATGAAATTAGTGAACCAGGTTTGCTTACCAAGATGTGTTGGAAACTTCTTACACATAAAACTACCCTTTAGGCTAAGTTTCTAGCTTCAAGTATGGTGAGGTTCTAAACTGGATCTATCATCCTAAAACTAAACCAAATTCACATGTTTGGAAGAGGATTCTTCATGGTTTTCAATTGTTAATGAATGGACTAAAATGGAGCTCAAGGAACGGTAAGACAATTAGATTTTAGACAGATGATTGGCTTCCTTGTGGTAGACTTGTGGATTTATTTAAAGCTCTCGTGCATGTAGAAGATTTGATCAAGAGTATTCGGAATATGTTCAGGATAGTTCGAATTGGAAGGAGAAACAATTAAAAAATTTTCTAAACTCCTGTACACTGGACATTATGCAACTTGCATGCACATCTTCAAGCATAGATGAGAAACCCATCTAGGCCCCTCTTCCATTGCTTGTTTCATTATAGATAAGCTTATTCCTTGTTTTTGAATAATACTCAAACACAAAGAAGGCTTTGGAAGAAAGTTTGGTCACAAATGCACTCTTCAATACTCAGTAATTGTATGGCTTGCAAGGTGGGATAAGCTTACAACCAATGGCCTATTGAATTTTTGTTATGTAATACGTGATTCCCTTTGTTATATAGGTGATATCCTGAGTCCTTGCTTCATCCTTTAATTGATTGCCATGAGGTTTCTGTCTAATGAAGAAAGTTGCTTGACCCTACTTTATTGCATGAGTTCTTTGATGCCAAACACATCTCTAAATGGATTGGTCTCAATCTTGCTAAGGAATTGGGAAGATGTTCCCCCGAGTGCTCTTGGGAATTAATTTTTTAGGAGACTACCTCTTCTGCGTGGAGAAATGCCAGTCGTATTCATGATGAATTTTTCTCTACCATCATTATACTTTTGTGCAAACTCAATTTTAGCTTGGACTTTTGCATTCATATTGTGTACTTTTGCACCTCCTTCGAGATAGGTTTCGTTTGTAACGTTTGATTTTGTAAAATAACAAAGAGATCCATTTCTAAAATTATCATATATAAAAAAAAACTTTAAAAAGCCAAAAAGCTCATCTAGCAAATGTTAGCATTCTTCTTTGAATGATATGAAAGTGCCCCAAGATTTATAGCCATGCAGAAAATTCTAGGAGTGCAAAAGGACCACCTTATGCTGATTGTTGAACAAAGTCTACAAATGCATTTCTCATGCTTAGTGTTTTTTGGACTGGACTAGACCGAGCTTTTAAACCGTGAACAAATCCCTTAAATGATTCAATTCAAACATGGAAACCGTTTTGCAAAAGAACCATGCTATTTTTGTTAAATCATTTTGGACTAGCTAGTTCAACCATTGAACCGTTAAAACGATTGGTCAAGTATTGAACCCGACGGATCAAACCTAGAAATTAACAACATTTAAGCTTAATTAAAAGATAACAATAAAAGAAAAAATATTTCTTGAAGAACTCCATATCTTGATGTTTTTTTTCTTTTTCAAATCCATACTCTTTTTTGCATAAATTCAAAATCTAGATCCCACCTAAGCCAAAAAAAAAAAAAATTTCTTCTTCCAAAAGCTATGTGAGAAGTAGTGTGGGAGGAGGCGGAGAGGAAGAAGAGGGAGATGATGAAGAAAAAAGAAGAGAAAAATTGGATAAACAAATTTATCCCTATAAAAAACTTACGTGGATGGCACATGACGTGCTTTCGAGCTTTCGAAATGGTACATGACAAATTTATCCCTATTTTGTGCATTTTTCATAATTAAAAGGCTAAAACTAAACTGTTAAAAGCTGAAGAGTTAAAGTTGAAAAATACCTGCATCATTTTATCCAATAAAATAAATTTCAATTTTTATAGGTGTTTTGGGTATATAAATATATATATATATATATATATATATATATATATAATTAAGAAAAAGAAACCTCCTAATTAACTAATGAAACGCATCTTCAAGCTAAAATATATGAAAGGATATTTGGTAATTGAAAAAATTCATTAATATGGTATATATATTTTTTGTTTGTAATATTTTAATGAAGATGAAATGTTAATCCGGCAATTCAGTTGATAAAACAAGATCATTCAAGTATTATAATAATAAAACAAATGTCACGGCATTACCACATCTATGATATGATGTCCATGTAATCAGTAATTACATCGGCTTTACTCAATTATTTCAGAATATTTCACATGTAAGTACATTGTCAAAATTCATACCAAATACAATCTTAAGAACAATCATATGATTACATTAGTCAAGGATCTAAAAGAATGCTATACCATTTAAAGAAGAAGCCAAGGAACACCACAGTAATGCCGAGAGGGCAAACCATGTTAGTGTCAGAGCAGGACTAGCATCCGTGGGAGCTCAGAAGAAATAGAAACGTGAGCACTATCCCATAGCCTTGATAACAAACAGCATTAGCCACAAGCCTTGACGAAGTTTGCACCTTCATCTCTTTGATGAACAGATAGACCGCAGCCTAAACAACAAACACCATTAAGATCTACAACAGACACAGTTACTGCCAGCACGCAAGGTTTTTGTGCACCTTCATTTCTGAATATTTGAGCCGACAAATATAACTCAGGATATGAATTCTAGGTGATATAATGACATTAAGTATACAACTGACATTTTCCTGTTCCAACACAAACTGAACATTCATCTGCTCTCCCAGCAACATGGCTTAAACAATGCTTAATTCTGTCATTCAAGATATCCTGCATTGTCAATTTAGGATTAGTGGGTGGTTCAGACTTTGTTTTCCCCAACCAATTCAAAATATCCTGTTGTTGTTTCAGAGGATGCTTAGAAATAACAGATATATAGAATTTGGCAATGCCATATATGCAAATAAAGGATTTTAGGAATGCAGAAAATAGATGCCTTGAAACAGTAAAATGAATAAATAAAGGATCAAGGAAAAAATCAGGAAATTCTGACCACGGAAGAGAAAACTTTTGTTAAGTGAAAGCCACTCAAAACACATAATATTCACGTAGAGTAAAACTTGGATATTTTTAAAAATAAAAGAACACAATAATTTTCGTGCTTAAGCCTAATGCCTATGTGGGGAACAATTTTCAAGAGGGCCTTTCAAAATAAGAAAACACAAAGCCCAAAAACACAGGTAATGAAAAATGGCTTCACTCATTTCACCCAATTCTCTTCCTTGTACTCCATTTATACATGACTAATATAGTTGAAATTTTGGCCACATTTGCGTAGGTAGCATAGTACTAAAGAAGTTGGAAGTAGAGGTAACAAAATTGTGTGTAATAGATAAAGGTGGAGATTTGTTGACTATGGCTTGAATTTAGCTCCACTTTCACCATAATCCATCCCATTACCATTTTCTTACCCGTACTTACCATAATGTCTCTAAGATCTCCACTACACAACTCACAACAAATGTGGTCAAGATTCTAGTCATCTCAATCATGTATAAATAGAGTAGCATGCAAGAGAATAGAGTGAAATGAATGAAACCATTTTTCATTGAGTGTGTTTTGGAGTTTCGTGAGTTCATATTTGGAAATCAGTCTAGAAAATCATTCTTCCTCAGTGAATACAAGTTCTCCCACTTTTGCCCGTGGACATGGGCACTAGGCCGAACCACTATTGTTTTCTCTTCTTTTTAAAATTAACTTCACTTTGTTCTTAATTCTACTCTAAGTGAATTTTTTTACTGTAACTATTCATTTAACAAATCAGTATCAGAGTCTTGCTGGATAATTTAGTTGAGAGTTACAATGTCAATCACAAAAATTGAAGTTCAACTGGTAGCTTGGTTTTTTACTCGACAAATTGAAGAAAACCTTGATGGGGGAGAAAGAAACCTCAGGAGATGTCTGATGCAAACTGAAAAGAGTAGGATGAAAATGCCTCTCGATATCCAGTAAAGATTGGATTACTCTTTTCTCTAAAAGGTTCTACTAGAAGATATTGCTGGTGACTTGTAGAAGAAATTGGAGGAATTATACTGGACCAAATCAAGTGTCAATAGACTTGTTGTGAAGCAAAACATATATAGGCTCCGCATGGCAGAAGGTAGGTCTGTAAGGTCTCATATTAAGGAGCATTATGAGTTTAATTCTCTCATTACAGAACCACCTGTATTAAGATTTTAATGGGACCATGGTTTATAATGGCAAAGAAACATGAAAAGTTCAAGACTCACCTCAAGACAAAATCTGCAACTACCATAATAAAAGGGGCACATTAAGTCTGCATGTTTTTAAGTTGAAAAGAAGGCAAGAAAAATAATAAAATAAAGAAAAAGAAAACTTAGCAGATGCTAGCATTGCAAAAGACAGTGGAAATGAAATTCTGACGGTAACGGAGTCACATACCACATTTAAAGATGGATTCTAGATTCGGTTGTTCTTTTCATATGCATCTCAGTAGAGATTTGTTTTCCACTATAAAGCTATTGATGGTGGAGTTGTGTAAAAGGGAAAAAATTCCTCATGCAAAGTTATAGGCACTAGCTCAATGTGGATCAAAATGTTTGATGGTATGTTTGTACATTAACTAATGTAAGACATGCGCCTGATTTGAAAAAGAACCTCATTTCTTCAGGTGCTCGAGATGCACATGGCTGTAAGTATTTCGCTGAAGGTGGAGTTATAAAAATTTCTAAATGTGCACTTGTGATTATAAATTAAAGAAGATTAGCGGCGCTGTTGTTACCTCCAAATGCATGTCAGGTGATATCGCCAAATTTATAAAGGGGTCTTTTCGTGTGGACAGAGTACAGAGAAACTTGTTTTTTGTAAGCATTATGTTTCTGATAAACATAAAAAGGTTAGTTTTAGCACTGAAATTTACAAAACTAAAGTTATCCTTGATTATATTCATTATGACCTCCAAGGGGCCTTCTCAAGTCCCATCTACAGTATGGTATATGCTTACTTTCATTGATGATTTCTCAAGAAAAGTTCGGATTTATTTCTCAAAGCATAAAAGTGATATGTTTTTGAGATTTAAGAAGACTCTCATCGAGAAATAGACAAACAAGCAGATCAAAAGAATCAGAACTAAAAATGGGATTGAATTAAAAAAAAAAAAGTGGTGAGAATGAAGGCATAGTAGTTGCCAGGACATGTCAATAGAATGGAATTTTGGAGCTTATAGATAGAACTCTTTTGGAAGAAGTTCTATGTATGTTATCAAATGTAGGTTTGAGCAAAGAGCGTCGGCCAGAAGCTATTATTATGGCTTATTACTTGGGGAATTGTTCTCCATAGACAGCAACTAAGCTAAAGTCTTCTGAAGAGGGGATTGGCAACCCTGTTGTACAACTTATACACATGTGAAACCTAGAGTTTAAAGGTGAATATATCTTAGAGCTATGCATTTGGGGTGAAAGACTGCAGACTGGTGCGTCAAATCTAATTTACCTAACTTTATTAGCTGAGATGTTAAATTTGATGAGTTTTCCATGATTCATCAGATTTAAAAGAGGTGAAGCGCTGCCTACTTGAAGTACCACCAAGATCACAAACAGGCAGGAAAAGATGAAATTCATACCACAAGTAGTTCATGGAGGCCAATTGGTGCAGTAACAATGTATGATATCCCTGGATATTCCTTGGCAGCTTCAGTAGTCAAAGAAGGGATATCCTGCAATGTCAAAAAGTCGAGATAAACACCAAAGTTTAGTTTTCCTGTTAGATACTTAGCTCCAGATTGCCACCATCCACAGAAAGCCATGAAAAGTTTATATATCGATGATGCTTGTAGAGGCAGAATCCAATTTACCTGATTCCAGTGTCGCCCAGGGGAAAGGAAAAATGGGCTTACAATAATACGTCGCACCCCCTGATTAACACACAGACCAAATGCATCTTTGATGGATGGTTCTGCTAGCTCCTAATAACAACACATGATAGTTATATCAGGTGCCAATCCTATGCAGATAAAATCATGAGCTTGAAATTCCTGGAACAAGCAACTTTTTTGTTGCAATAATGGGTACAAACTGATGACATGTAAAGGAGAAAAAAAAAAAAGAAAAAAGGAAGAAGCTTATATCAACTCGAATCAGTTAACAGGAGAAAATATCCCATGTTTTGTGTACACAGAAAAATTGAAAATAAAAGCGAAAATACCATGTGGGCAGGCTCCACTATTGGGTATTTGGTTTTCTCTCGAAACATCTCGACAAATTGATCTGAAAATCATGAACTAATTTGAGTTTTTTTATAAAAAGAACATACAGAATTAGCTAGAGATCTTCTTATCTTAAAAGAGAATTAAGAAATGTAACTTACTTAGCATAAGATTGGACTCCTTTCGACGCGATCCATGATCGACAATGATCACCCCATCGCCATCACCAACTCCATATAACCCCTGACCCCCGCCACCATTTGCAGTGGCTAAGCATAACCCATGCGGACGGTATCTGCCAACTTTGGAAGTTTCAGGAATCCGGTCGATGCCCATCCACTTTCTCCTCTGTTTAATCTCACACCTGGACTTTGATTAGATTAAGAACAAAACAATCAATTATCACTCCCAATTACACATCGTCATCAGTATCCGAGGTTACAGATAAATATGCGAATATATGTTGCCATGAACGATACCTTCTTACAGAAATGTAATGGCAGTGTAAGGACGAAGACGCCATTAAATCTCCACCTTCCTCGGCTTGCTCTGTGTTCTCTCAAACTGATTTCGGTGTCTGCTTGGGATCTACTCTCTTCCTTTTACCTGGGTTTTCTTTTAGGGGCATTTTCATTTTTACCCAAATTAAAACGATAATTTCTTATTTATCCAATTACTCATATTTAAAACTAACTTTTTTATTCTATTCCCATTTTAACTTTTAATTAAAATAAAAAATCAAAACATAACATTTATTCTCCTTTAACATGCATTTATTATCTTACCCCTCAGCATTCAACACACCCAACCGAAAATGAATTGAAGAAACTACAACTAACATCATTCATCTGATCAGAAGTTTTGAACCATAGTTAAAAAAATTGCTCAAAGAACCATTCCCTTATAAGAGAGAAAGAAAGAAACCAGCTTTTTATTTTGTTCGATTGTTCATTTTTGTTTTCCGAAATCAAGAAGACGAAAGTAGGGGGTGTTTGAAGGTATAATGTTCGGTTTGTTTCTTTATTATTTTTTGTCTTTGGTGTTTGGAAGTCTGGATTTATTCATTCTGTGTTGTTTATCTGGGAGGAGGAAGGAAGGAAGGTAGGATCATGGAGATTTCAGTTGAAGTGAGAAAATTTTGAAATTTAAGAGAAGGCTTTCGAGATACGAGACAGGTATATTTTGAAACCTATATGAGTAATTTCGAAATAAGAGATAGTTGAATTCTAGACAAGAGAGGAGGCTTTTGGGACAAAAGAGGGGACTTTAGAGACACATATTGGGATTCGAGACAGAGGATTTTGAGACTCAAGATTTCAAAACAGAGACAAAGGATTTCAAGACATATATTGGATTTCGAGATAGTTGAATTGGGATTTCAAGACACACATCTGAACTTCGAGACAGGGTATTTTGAGACACAAATATTAGGTTTCGAGACATAAATAGAGGATTTCGAAACACATACATTTGATTTCGAGACATAATGTAGAAATGGATTACATGAGGATTGCTGTTCATGAGGGTTCTCTGGATGGAAGGGTGCGTGCACTAGTCGTACCGTCTGATGTGAACGATGAAGATTTGAGGAGAACAGTGGCAAACTTGATGAAGATTGACTTAAACCAATTTGACATACAAATGTCAATTGCTTTTAAATTTTGTGATGGAAGTATGAAATTAATAGAAATTAAAGACATGTATGGCATCATGTTTTTTAAGGGGAAAGGGGATCCTAAAGTTGTCATAGTGAACAAAATTTAGAGGACTTACGAGGGTGTCATCAGTGGTGATATTGGTTGTAATTGTCCATCCGGTCCAAATGATCATGAAAAGGCAGGATTTGTTGATGCAAATAATGAAGCTGGGACATCTGGATATATTTACATAGATGATAATTATGAATTCGATGAAAAATATACTCACAACATTGAGGTTGATGATGATGACAATGGTGACAACAATGATAACTTTCACGATGGGATGAGACAGGTGATTCCATTTGAACAATTTATACCGAATCTTTCTACTCACTTTGCAAATATGGTCTGGAATGAAAGGATGTAGTCTTTAATAATAAGGATGAACTGGTAGCAGCAGTCGGTGAATATTCACTTAATAATCGATTTCCATATCATGTGGTACGTTCGGATAGGGGAAGATTTGAGGCACAATGTAAGAACCAAAAAGATTGTTCTTTCATGATACGTGCAAATTGTA
>JAOXNR010053542.1:0-14050 GCA_028571225.1 Parsonsia alboflavescens | reverse complement strand
GGCATAAAATAACTAGAATTATCAATAAATAACTCATTAAAAATTATATAAAACTAGTTATTTTATTGCCTTATCACTAATCATGATGCAACAAGTCAAAAATAACAACAAGAAAATTCAATATAATCCAACAAACCTAATTCAACAATCAACAATGAGCTTAAAGAAGAATTCAATAATCACAACCCTCAATAAATTTTTAATAACAATATGGCATAATGTCACAATTGAAAATCAATAATCATCAATCACCTCCCCACACTTATGTTAATAAGTGTGTTAGAAATTAAATTCAAATTCACAAACCCAAATCAAATTCAAGTTCTCCTAGATCCCCAATTTCAAATCCAACAAATTATCCAAGAAAAACTAGAGAAATAGGTGAAGAAATATAATATCAATGATCTTTAAGCGATTGCTGACGACGAATGATTATGAGTTTGATTCACTGATGAAATTGACAGGCGACTGTGAAAGTGGCTTGGGGCGTTTGTGCTTTGGGTGTGAAGAGAGGGATTTGATTTTGTAGATAAGAAGGAAGAATTTAGGTGGTTGATGGAGTGGGTTTAAGTTGAGGATGAAAAATTAAGAGAGATTTGATGAGAAACAGAGGAATTTTGGAGAGGATTGAAGAATTTGGAAGAGGAGTTGTCGGCTTTGAGAGAAGAAAAGAACGAAGAGGAAGAAAGAGAAATAGAAGAAATGGGAAGAAAGAGAAAAGAGTGGGTTTAAGGGTTTTAAGAAAATAATTCAAACTTATGTTTTCGATTGGCATTGGCTACATGAGCCGATGAAATTTTAGGCGTGAACTGATTGAATTGATACAATTTGAAACCTTTCCAGAGATATACCGGCACATTGACAGACTCTGGTTAACAGTGCAAGTAAATCTTCCCATTGAGTTGGTTGAATTTGTGCAATGATGTAGCAATCCAAAGGCCACCAACACCGGTTAAATAAACCTATTTGAATTTCTGGTGCCGGGTGAAATTTTCTCTTGGATCAGTTGAACATTGTGCTGCATTGTTTGTTTTTAGAGAATAGCCGGGCCGATGACCGGTTGATCCATAGGCTTCGATCAACTGTAGACGGTAAATTTTTTTTTTTTTTTAAATCGAACTAAATCTAAGAAGACAAACTTGATTAATAAATGAAAAAGAAATTTAAAAATGAAATACTAACCTTGAGTTGCATCCTAAGAAGCGCCTTTGTTTAACGTTGTTGGCATGACCTCATTTTAGCTCAATTGACTTCTTCAGGTTCCATGTTTGAATCCAAACAATTGAACTCTCCTCCTAAAAATTTTTTGAGTCATTCACCATTTACTTTAAATTTAGCCCTGGTTCTCTCATCTTGAATTTCTACAACTCCATAAGGGAATACATCTATTACTCGGAACGGTCCCGACCATCTTGACTTAAGCTTACTTGGGAGCAACTTCAAACGTGAGTTATATAAAAGAATTGGCTGACTTGGTTTGAATTCTCGATCAAGTACATGTTTGTCATGCCATTTTTTCATTTTCTCTTTGTAAAGGTTGACATTCTCATAAGCTTGTGTTTGAAAATTTTCCAACTCATTCAATTAAAGCATCCTTTTTTCTCTAGCTTTATCAAGGTCCAAGTTAAGCTTTTTTATTGCCCGAAATGCTTTATGCTCCAACTCCATAGGTAGATGACAAGCTTTTCGAAAAACAAGTTGATAACATGACATTCCAATAGGCATCTTGTAAGCTGTTCGATAGGCCCAAAGTGCATCATCAAATCTCCTTGACCAATGCTTTCTTGAAGGGCCTATTGTTTTTCTCAAGAATCCTCTTGATTTCTCTATTGGATACTTCCGTTTAGCCATTTGTTGGAGGGATATCGGCCAATGCCACCTTATGAGTAACTCCATATCTAGCCAAAAGTTGAGAGAATTGTTTATTACTAAAATGCTTAGATTCATCACTTATCATTCCTCTTGGAGTACCAAAACGGCTAAAGATGTTCTTCTTTAGAAATCTTAGAACCACATTGGCATCCTTGGTATCATATGCTTCAGCTTCCGCCCATTTGGATACATAATCAACAATAGCAAGGATGTACTTTTTGCCAAAGGATGATGGGAATGGTCTCATAAAATCAATGCCCTGTAAATCAAATAGTTCAACTTCTTGGATGTTGAGAGGCATTTCATTTTTTCTTGAGATATTTCTTGTTTTGTGACGCCTATCACAATGAGAAACAAAGGTATGAGCATCTTTAAATAAATTAGGCCAATAAAAACCTGATTAAAGAACTTTTGTAGCAATTCTCTCTTCTCCAAAATGGCTTCCATATGCAGAAGAATGGCAGTGTGTCAAGATACTCTCCATCTCGATCTCTGGAACACACTATCCTATAACTTGATATGCACATTGCTTGAAAAAAAATGGTTCTCCTAATCATAAAACTTGGCATTGTATAGAAACCTCTTCTTTTGTTGGTAGTTCAAATCTGGAGGGAATTGTCTACACACAAGATCATTAGCAATGTCAACATACCAAGCTGTACTTAACTCAGAAATAGCTAGGAGTTTCTTATCAGGAAAATCATCATTTATCTCCATGGACAAATCCTTTTGTTCGTGCTTCTCATGTTGAGATAAATGATCAGCCATAATTCTTCATTCCTTTCTCGTCCCTTATTTAAAGGTCAAATTCTTGGAGCAATAAAACCCATCTTATCAACCTAGGCTTGGCATCTTTTTTTTAAAAAACAAATATTTGATAGCAGAATGATCAGTGTAAACAACAATTTTAGTTCCCACCAAATATGATCTAAACTTATCAATAGCAAATATTATAGCTAATTATTTGTTTTCGGTAATAGTGTAGTTAACTTGAGCTTGATTAAGAGTCTTACTAGTATAGTAAATAGAATGAAAGATCTTACCTTTCTTTTGATTGAGTGCAACTCCAATGGCATAATCACTTGCATCACACATTAGTTCAAAATTAAGACTCCAATTAGGAACATAATAATAGGAGTAGAAACTAACCTCTTTTTCAACTCATTGAAAGCATTTAAGCAATTTTCATCAAATATGAACTCTACATCTTTTTCCAATAAATTGCAAAAAGTTTTGGCAATCTTTGATGAACCTTCAATAAAATCTAGCATGACCTAGAAAGCTTCGGACTATTTTGACATTGGTTGCAGGGTGGAAGCTTCTTAATGGTTTCAATCTTTGCTTTGTCAACCTCCAAACCTTTTTCTGGAACCATGTGTCCAAGAACAATTCCTTCTCTAACCATGAAGTGACATGTTTCCCAATTAAGGACAAGGTTAGTTTTCTTGACACTTGTTCAAAACCAAAGCTAAATTTTGCTAACAATGGTCAAAGAATCACCAAAAATAGAAATATCATCCATAAAGACTTCCCTATAGTTTTCAATTAAATCAGTAAAAATAGCCATCATGCATCTTTGAAAAATGGCAGTAGCATTACATTATCCAAAAGGCATTTTATGAAATGAAAGGTTACCATATGGACATGTAAAAGTGGTTTTTTCTTAATCTTCGGGTGCAATGGCTATTTGATTATAACCTGAATATCCATCAAGAAAACAATAAAACACTTTTCCTGCCAACCTGTCCAACATTTGATCAATAAAAGGGAGAGGAAAGTGATCTTTGCAAGTTGCATTATTCAATTTCCTGTAATCCAAGCAAACTCTCCAACCTGTAATAGTTTTAGTAGGAATAAACTCATTCTTATCATTAAATACTACAATCATACCTCAATTTTTATGCACACATTGAGTAGGACTTACCCATGCACTATTAGAAATAGGATAGATAATACTTGCATCCAGCCATTTGATGATTTCTTTCTTTACCACCTCCTTTATGATTGGATTGAGTAGACTTTGATTTTCCACCAAAGGTTTTTCATTTTCTTCCAACCTAATCTTGTGCATGCAAAAGGTTGGAATTATTAATCGAATGTCAGCAATGGTCCATCCTATCGCCTTCTTATGTTCCCTTAACACTCGAAGCAGTTTCTCTTCTTGCACAATGGTAAGTGAAGATGAAATAATAACAGGAAGGGTAGAATTCTTACCTAGATATTCATACTTCGAATGGGTTGGTAGTGGTTTCAACTTCAATGTCAGTGGCTCCTCAATGGATGATTTCAAATTCTTTGTTGTACTCCCAAGTTAAAGTCCCAATGATTCAAATTGCGGTGATTTTCTATTCATTTTAGGGGTGGAATCAAGATTTTTGATAATTTCCTGAAATTTCTCATCGTCACTATCATTCTTAGCAACTAAAACAGCTTCATAAGAATCAACAGGCTGAGTGTTCTTAAAAGATTCATAGATAACCTTATTGAAAGAATTAATAGAACAACAACTTCCAAAGCTATCATGCAGTTTCAAAGAACAATAGATATTAAAGGTTACCTATCGATCATTTACCCTCATAGTCAACTCACTTTTTTGAACATCAATTAACGTTCTTCTGGTAGTTAGGAGTGGTCTTCCCAAAATTATTTGGACATCTTTATCCTCCTCCATGACAAGAATGATGAAATCCGCAGGGCGAATAAATTTATCTACTTTGATGAGAACGTCTTCAATCACTCCTTTTTAGATAGTTCAATGTTTGATTTGCTATTTGTAGAGTGACTAATGTAGGTCTAATTTCTCCCAAACCTATCTTCTTAGCAATAGACGAAGGCATATGATTAATACTAGCACCTAAATCACAAAGAGATTTACTAGAAAATTGAGAACCAATAACAACAAGAATGGTAAAACTCCTTGGGTCCTTAAGCTTAGGTGGAAGCTTCCTTTGAATGACTGCACTACATTCCTCCGTGAGTGTCATTCATAATCTCCTAGCCTTCTTCTTTTGGATAGGATGTCCTTCATGAACTTCACATAGTAGGCATTTGCTCCAAAGCTTCTGCAAAAGGAATGTTAATTGAAAGTTTCTTAAATACCTGGAGAAACTTCTCAAATTGCTTGTCCGTTTTTTGCTTTTGTAGCCTTTGAGGGAATGGTGGAGGTGGATATTCGAGATTGAGATTCTCCTTTTGGTAATTTTTCAGCAATTGACTCCTTTTCAACTTCTTCCTCAACTTGATGTTGTCCTTTTTTATCCGTATATGCATCATTCACCTTTAAATCCAGATCTCCACTTGGAATGGTTTTACTTGTAATCAAAGTAATAGCATTACACTCAAAAGGAGGTTAAGTATCTGAAGGAAGATTACTTGGAGGTCTGTTTTGCATTGCTTGAACAAGTTGACCCATTTGTTATTCTAAAGTCTTCAAGTGTACCTCGGATGATACCATATATTGCTATAGCAAATCCTCCATACTTGCTTTCTTCGCCACTAGCTATTTTGTTGTGGCTGTAGTCTTTGGAATCCTAAAGGAATAGCTTGTCTTTGCTGAAAAGAATAATCAAAATTGTTTCTCCAAGAAAAATTAGGATGATTTAGTAAAAGGATTATTTTGCTTATGGCCCACAAAATTGACTCCTTCAAAATTATTAGGACATTGGAAACTATTATGATTATCACAACAGATTTTACAAATAGCTAAAATATGAGAAGAGTTAGAAGAACCTAAAGGGTTACTTTTTCCTTCTGCTGCTTCCTTTTGTAGGGCTGTTAATTCAGCTACTATCTTGGTGACGACATCAACTTCCAACATACTTGCAGTTCGAGTTGAGCTTTCATCTGTGTGCCATAATTGGTCTCCTGAAGCTGTATCTTCAATGATCTTTAATGCATCCTTGGTGTCCTTAATCGATATGTTCCCATTGGTAGCTGCATTAAGCGTCTTCTAGTCCATCCGAGTTAGACCTTTAAAGAAACTTTTCAATTGCAACCATTCGGGTATCTGATGATGAGGATACTTTTTCAGCATTCCTTTAAAGCTTTCCCAATCCTCGTACAAAGATTTTTGCAATTGCTGTTTAAAGTTCTGGATTTCTTTTTTTAATTATGCAGTTTTAGCAGGTGGGAAAAAGTAATTCATCAATTCATCCCAAGTAGTAATGGATTCAGCAGGTAAACCATCTAACCAATCTACAGCCTTACCAGCTAGTGAAAAAGGAAAGTCATAACCTGAAACAGTTAGAGGAAACATTGTTGAATTTGAATGTCTCTGTCAACTTCATGAAAGTTTTGACATGCTTTGTAGGATCCTCCTTAGCACCAACATAGAATTTATGGTTCCCCATAATCTGAATCATTACAGGCTTGATTTCTAAGTTGCTGGCTACTATGGTTGGTGCACTGATGCTCACCTTCAAGGAATCAATGTGTGGTATGGTATGATCTATGATAGATTTATTTTCGTTTTCTTGGTCAGCCATGTTTTATTCCTCCTTTTTGAGTTTTTTCATGGTTTTGTTAATCTCCAAATCTAAAGGTAGCAATTCTGGTTTTCGACTCCAAATTGCGTACCTATCTGAGATATTCTGAAAAATAAAGAGAAAGAAAAAGGAGAATTAGAAAATATTTGATCTTGGAATAGAATTGAAGTGTTAATGTTAGCACCTATTTAAATAAAAACTCCCCGACAATGGCACCAAAAACTTGTCAGCCAATTTGCACATGCAAGTGAACGTATCTGTAACAATAATGTGATCAACAAGTAATGCCCCACAGAGAGTTCATGAATAAAAACTAGTATTAATCACTAATAAACAACGTTCTTCCAAGTCAAGAGGACTAAAAGGTTGAATTTAAAAGATGTAAAACTAAAACAAACCAGTAAAAATATTTTAGAAAAGATTAATGGATAAAAAGCATAGGATTAAAATTTCATCAAAAACAAATTCAAGTAAAAAAAATCTTTTTCAACATATAATAATTATGCAAATTGATTAACCGTGATATATAAATTTCTTCAATTCTCTTTCAAGAAATTAAAGAACTTACTCAATAAATTACAAAAGCTATATGTCTATGCCAATGCAAAAAGAATGAGTAGATGAAAAACAAGTCACGATATGATTATCCAAGGTAATTAAGTATATTTCTATCCTAATTACAAATAAAATTAACTCATCACAAGTTAATTCTAACAAGAGTTATTTGTTCATAGATCTAAAAACCAAAAGTTCTCTTTCAATTTCTAAAGATTTTGTCAAATAAAAACATGGCTAGTCTTCTTAACAAATAAACCAATAAAGCATAATAACCATATGAAGAAATAAGATTTAACTCAAATAAATTGACTAAGAATAAATTGCAATCCTAGATCAAATAAACTAGCTACTCATTATCATCTCAAAATAATACAAGATAAATGATTGAACATAAAAAGAGTAGAAAGAATTATGAGAGATGGGATAAGATGATTCTCTAAAAAACTATCCTATTTATAGAAGACTAAAATACTAAAACTAAACTAACTGTTACAAAAAAAGTATTTTTTTAATAAGAATAGGAAGTAGTCTTAGTCTTTGACTTTGTCTTCCAATTTCTCCTAGAATTTAAGCAACTCCAATTCTTCTCGTTCTTGACTTTTAATTCCTCCAAGAATCCTCCAAATAGTCTCCTTCTTGAGATAGGATTCTCCTTTCTTATTCTTTTCCAATTTTGCCCTTTTTCAGTCCTTTTCCACAAAAATTCCTACAATCAAAGAAATAAATATGGGAGTAAAAATATTCCATAAATTGATATTAAATAACTAGAATGATCAATAAATAATTCACTAAAAAATTATATAAAACCAGTTATTTTATTACCTTATCAAAAGATTATAAGCATTATCTCCTAAAAAATGTCTTTTAAGAAAAAAAGAAAAATTAATTTTCAATAAGATGATAAAATTTTAGGTAGTTATTCAAGTAGATGCGGCATGCTTCAAGTATAGAATGAATGAAAAAACTGTAATTTATTTTTAAGTTAGAGGATGTGTTTTACTTATATATACTAATAGATAAAGGTGTTCATTATCGACCATAACCGATTAGAGTTAACTAAATCAAATCAAATCGATCAAAACAAATCCATAACTAGTAACAATTTTTAGTTTTTTCTAGCGGTTAAAAAATCAGTTCAATTATAATCGAAACGAATCGATGACTTATAAAATACTAAATAAATTATATTGTATAATAATAATATAATAGTTTATTAATTTATTTCATTCATATTATCCTAAACCCTAACTCTTCATCACACCCAGACTCATAGCTAAACTTGTTAATAAGGGAGATCCATGGGCCCCTTATATATATGGGTTGAATTGGATCAATCCATTTAGAATTGGACTTTTGTGGCTGAGCCCATTAGGATGGGAGCTGGGCTGGATTGGGGTCAAGCTGGTCCACTGGGCCAAAGGATTTTTTTTTTTAATAATAAAAAAAAGAGTCTGAAGCTTTTCCGGCTATAGGCAAGCTTCAATGTCAATGTTCCCTTCCTCTGCTCCGGGAAACAGTGTTACCTTCCTATCAAAGTTGTTACCGGCACCGCTTCTAACTGCCACCGGTTTCCCCATCCAATGTCATTGCCATAACATTGAACCACGGAGAACTGCTTATATCTATTGAATTTTTCAGTATCTCATTTTTTTTTCCAAACCTTAGCTGATTTTGCTTAATCTAAATACCATTTCTTCATTTCTTCACTAGTCTGAAATGCCACTTATTTGTGTATCAACATAGAAGGATAGCCAATTCCATTCTTTTTCATATTTCCTACTGTAGAAGTTATATCCTTGGAATGAATTGCATTTCCAAATTTTGACTTTCTTGCAGAGGATTGATCAGATGATGGTACCTCCATCTTCGCAGCAGCAATATTTTTCTTAACAAAGCCTAGTCTCTCTTGTTTAAGAAAATCTTTTGAACTTAAAGAAATTGATCCAAAGTCGCAAGAGAACTTATAGGAAAACTAAGATAGATTTAGAGATGAATCTGAATAAGAGGCTGCAACAAAAGCAGCAGCTGGAATGGGGGCAGCAGAGGAAGAAGAAGAAGAAGCATAGGAAAGGTGATATATGGAGGTCCATGGGCTTAAGGGGATTAAACTTGGCTTAATTATATGTGGAGCTATCTTGGCATTAGTGGAGCTATCATGGAAGCCATCAAAGGGAAGGTGCATTGAAGATGAAGTTCATGGAGTTGAAGATGAAGTTTATGGAAGAAAACATGATTACATGGACTTGTACTTCAAGAGTGAGAGAACATTGATGCTAAACAATGAAGCCTTGTACAAGAACTTGTATTTTAAATACAAGTATGAATATTCAAGAATAAAGAAAGTTTTGGATCAAATGGCTCAAAGAATGGAACAAATCAATGGAAATTTGTTTTGACCCTAACCTACCAAAAGGGACCTATCACTTGCTTGGCTTTGTTGCAGTCCCTCTATCTACCTATCCTCTTGTAGCCACCGAGGAGGGCTTAATTATAAGATGGCGAGTGGAAAGAAGTGACTGGGGTACGGTTATTAGACTTAGGTCTGTTACTCCCTCAAAGTCATGACTTGGATCGGGCTTATTTGCTGTAGCAGCTTTTGAAGGATTGATTCGCTATGCTTCTTTCGGGATGAGTCCATTGACCAAGTTGGACCCAACCCGGGTAAATTGGCTTTAGTTCTTCGCCTGGCCTACTATCGAAGGTAAATGGCCTGTCCACTTTTCCCAAGGGAACCAAAAAGAGGCTCTAGGTAATATCCTAGCTACTTTACTAGTCCATGCTAGTTGTATTCATAACTATGTATTAGATGGAAAGGGACATTCTTCTATTAACACTCGCCAACCAAGGGACTATCGGGTTTATATAGTCATCTTCCATCCTAGTTATCTTTTATTTGGGACAGTTTCATTCCCTTGAGATCAAGATAGGCCAGGGGATTTAGTGGATTCAGAAGTAAGGCCAACGACCATAGATAGGGATCGGTCCAGTGACTAAGGGTTTAGCAGTATCTGTTGATCGCATTGTCTTGAAAGACCTAAGAGGACCAGATTGTTAAATTACTCTTCCAAGACCTCCTTCACAGCACTAGGAAAAACCCTGTTACAGCAGTAGATTGGGCATTAATGGAAGGTTTCCCAGGATTAGGTGGGGGCTTGGAGACCTCATATTCAGTAACTTCACGAGAAGACCACCCTCTGGAAGTTCTTCCCCAGGTACCGAAACCTGGTCTTGTTGAGGCTTTGTCGCCCTCTGGATCATATGATTGATCCGTTAGCCCAATCCGTCACGTCAATACAGGAACCGTCCTCTTCTATTGCCTAGCCTTTGCAGAAGCAAGCTACTCATATGCACAATAATCAACAGATGCCATAGCCATAGAGGGCGGGGCACACACATGAGTAAGGTAGTCCAGTTGTTTATCGGAGGAAGTTCTTTGATCCAATAAGACAGTACCAGTTCAAACTGAATCCAACTACCTATGGTAAGTTCTTAGGCTTCAGTGTCAGTCGGAAGGGTCATGTCAGCAATCATTGGAATTATCATAAAAAAGAGAAGTAAGTTTTCAAAAGGATAAGATTTATAAAAGGGAGTTCCCTTTATCTTCCTTTCCAAGTGAAAGCTAGGTTTTCTTTTCTCACAGGCAAACTAGCCTATTGATATCGATCTAGTTTTAGTTCCATACGGCTCAAGAGCGATGGGCAAGCACAGGTAAAGAGCTAGAGCTAGGGTCGGGGAGTTGAAAACCCCCAATTGCGCAGCTTTCCAAAAATGATTAAAATAAAAAAGAATTACCATTGGGTGGAACATATCAGATTAAGTTAGCCAAGCCAAAGAGCTGACTCGTTGAACACGAAATGCTCACTGAAGCAAGCAAAACGTGGGATCTTACTATAAAATAGACCTCTCATTTCCCGAAGCCGGAAGAGAACTTGCCTTAAGAAAGCTAACTCTTCAAGTTAGGTTAGATGGCCTTCTTGGGAATAGAATAGGCATGAAGCCAATCTCTCTTGTTGATGGTGAATAACCAGTGAATGAAATAACCCTTATTTGCCCAGGGATAGAAGACTGCTATAAAATTCATTGCTATCACTAAATCTCGATATATATGAGGATATAACTCACTTAGATGTAATAGAGATCCGCCCGAAGAAGTAAAGGAGTTGTGCGTGAGTGATCTTTCTCCTGAAGTCGTATTTATGGTTGAAAGAAGACTTTCTATAACCTTTTTTATTGCGGGGATACTCAAGCAATAGCATCATAGCTGCTTCTCCATTCTTGATCGAATCCTTGGAAACCTTCATTTGTGACCTCGTAGGTAGCGAGGGAGCCTATAAATTAGGATAGCATGCCTGGAGAACTCACTTATAGAAGAGCTTACCAACAAATTTGACTTGAATAAGAAGAGCTCCAACCCCGATGCGGGCTCACTTCAGTCTAAGAGTTCTACGTCTTTCTAAGGAATGAATGGGCTGATACAGGTTCAGAAAGAAGGAATAATATGGCTGTTTAGGCACACAGAAAGATAATAAGCACTTAATCATGATCGGACTTCGATAGCATGGTCTTTCAAACCATTGCTTAGCCCCTGACCCACCTCAAGTCCTGTTTTAGTTTGATTGATTGAAGTTCCTTTCCAGGTCTAGTTCCATTTCCCTATCTTGTTTTCCTCTTTCTTCGAGGTCCAGATTGAACTGAATTGAAATCGTACCTCTCCCCGTATTGCTTGGCGATTTCCTTTCTTTCCTTCTAGAAGCCCGTACTCTCTTCTTCTATAGTAAGGTGCACTACTTGCATTGATCGATGGTCTATTCCCAATCTAGCTTCTAGGGTCGATGTCTATGACTCACTCCAAGCCAAGTATGTAAAAATTGTTCCTGAAGAGATAGCTTTCGGGGAGGGATCGTCTGCCTCGCTGCCCTCCCACTCGGATAGTGTTATAATTCCAAGGCTAATGGTGGCCTGCCTTCCCTTCCCATCTACAAATTGCGGACTACCTAGAGTTCTTCTTTATGGTCTTGCCCTGTGCTTCGCTTTTGGCTTTGCTTCATATCAGCAATCTCACTCCGAGAATAAGAATAGGGGGGTTCCGAAAGAAAACAGATAACGCGGGAGCTTGATACGGAGCTCAGATGGATAGATCAAAGAGGTCGGAATAGATGCCAGTTGTCTCATTGAGAGGTATAATAGGATCCAGTTAGAAGTCTTTCTCTTTTCTTTCCTCAAGTGACACCTCTAAGGACCAGTCAGTTACCAGCCTATTTACTATTATATGACATCTAGTGGCTAATTGATTGAATTGGTCGCAGGATTGACTCGGACTCAGGAATGGGACTAGAACCGCATAGACCTTCACTACCAGAGCTATTCGCTTGTCTGGCATGCCATCATCAGAAGGAAACTAGCCAGCAATAGTTTCGCTTTTACGTATTGGATAGAGGGTACAAACCATATTCATCTATTCAATCCCCTTGAGTTCGCCTTCAATCAAAATAGATTGCCTCTTTCAGTCTACGCCTTCAAACTATCTAGTACTTCAAAGGAAGTAGTTCTGTTCTGCGTTGTATATATACTTTATTTTCATTTTATTTAACTTCTGAGGTATTCCCTTTTATGCCTATCTAAAGTAAATAAGAAAAGCAAGAGTAAGGACTTATGGGGACAAGGAAGTCTTTCTCGAAAGGGAATAAAGTGCTAGTAATTAAATGCTACGGGGTGGACTCCAGCACTTTCCTATAGAAATAGAAGAAGAGAGTGGCGAAGCAATTAGTGGGAATAGTGCTGACTTTCCGGTTAGTAAGGAATTTATCGGGTAATATCAAGTAGGTTTAGTTAGCTAATTTCTTCAAAGGGACTCGTCTTGCTCTTCCTGTATGAGAAGTTCCAAGAGCGTATCCGGTCTTCGTTCCCCAAACCCGAGAGTCAGCCCGAGAGCGAGTTGGCTGTTTTCCTTCCCATCCAAAGAGCTTCTAGCACATGGGGAAAGCTTGGAAGTTAAATCTCCTTTAATAAAAATGAAAGTCGGTCCAAGCCGCAATATCCTTCTAAATTTTTCCTAATATCGAACCGACTAATTCAACGCTTTAGCCTCCTTTTTCGATCAAGAGAACGTCAGTTTAAGATCCCATTTGAATGAACAGACAAGAGCCCCCCTGTTCTTTTCTATAACTATAAAAAGGGGAAAGGTTACTGATTGACATGCCAGCGGGGACAAGAGAAAAAGGCTATTTTCGCTGTCTGCTAGCTAGTGGCATTAGACTAGACTCTGAGGCTGGTGCCAAGAGTAGAGCGAAGGCCAGTGCAGTGGGTAGAGACTTTCTAGACTAGATATTTAGGAGTCTCTCCACTTCTTCCTTGACTTTAGGAATTCTCTTTGGCCGGTTCAATTGACATATTACAGGATCCTAGTTTCTCGCATTGATTCCTTCACCCTGCTCGGAAATGAACTCAGCATTCTTCCTACCAGTAGTGCATTCTCAAGAGAAGGGGCATAGCGGTCAAGTAGGGTCGTAGAGAGCGTCAAAGTCAAAGAGGAAAGTGCTAACCCCGGTGAAGCCGCATCTATAGAGATCCAAATCCCCACAGCGGATTCTATACCAGTCTTCTATCCAACAACGCTTACTCTTGTTGCGGTTATTGCATTAAGCACTGGTTACGAAAGCAAGGGCATTCAGGCTTAATACGAAAATAGTTAAGGTTAAGTTACCTAATACCGCTCATAACTGAAGCAATATGCAGCATACATACCAGGTTGTGACAAAAAAACAAAAGGAAAAAACAAAAGAAAATGAATAAAGCAGGTGTGTTAAAGACAATGGCTACTTCGATAGGGTCCTTATTAAATGAGAGTGATAATGAATCTTTGTATTCTTTATGTGAAAAATTAAAGGGAATGTCGATACATGATACTGAACAATCATCCATTTCTATGGACACTGGGGAAGCATCCTCTTCTATGGATACTGGGGAAGTATCATCTTCTAGTTCACGACCTTCTGGTACACGACATGGCATATTTACTCGTTTCTTAGGCCGCTTGGGTCCATCTAATTGGTGCATGTTAGCCAATAAAATATTAAAAACACCACTTTCCTCATAAAATCTTTGATACTGCTTCAGCCTACGTGCCATATAAAGTC